>OZ010714.1:1205385-1251313 GCA_963932345.1 Ophion ventricosus | reverse complement strand
GTTGAAAGTACGCCGAAACTTGGGATTTCAGCTTACATCAGTCAGCGTTCTGCTCAGGCCGAAAATATGCCGATACTCATTTTTTCGGTCTACTGATCGACGTCGCAGGTTACAGGCTCCTCATTATCAATCGAACTCACAAGAACAGTTCAACAATTGGCAGAATTCAGCTAATCAAAGCTCAAATTTTACATCACTTTAACTCCTAATTTTACATCACTTTAACTCCCAACTAATTTACTCAAGGCTCTGTATAAATTCATTATTTTGAATAAAAAAAAAAAACACGGTGAAAAGGATCTTCTTTATTATCGTAGAGATTTAAGAGGAAGCAAGATCGAATTGCACTAATTATCACTCATTATATTACCAAATATTGATACTCGATGGGGAGACCGAAATTCCAGATTTCTGCGTGTTTTCGGCCCGAGCAAGCGGGCTGATGAAGAGGCCGAAATCGTAAGTTTCAGCGTGTTTTCGGCCCGAGAAAGCAGGCTGACGGAGAAACCGAAATCCCGAGTTCAGGCGTGTTTTCGGCCTGCAAAGCCTGGCCGGAATGGTTCGCTATTCCGGCCGGTTTCCGACGTGAATTCGGTCTAGACCGGAAACACACCGGAAAATAAGACTTTTATTTTTCGACTCGGGCGCCCCCAGACTTATGCAACTAATCTTGAAATCGACGTTCCCTTTTTCTTTCAATCGAGCTCTCATAAAAAAAAAAAACAAAAATCGATCTCGTGTTTATATAATTTCGCGAGAAATGTTTTATGACGTTGACGATGATTCGAATGTGATCGAGAAAATCTTGTCGCATTTTCCTGATTCCGCCCTTGTACATTTCCCACGTCTAGAAACATTTTTATTCGCGGATAAAAAAGGAACGCGACATAAGACAAGCAAACGCGATAAAAAGGGAGAATATAAAAATTGTACGCGGATGAGGAAAAGAGAATTTTTCTCAAGTTCTAAGCGAGCGAATAAAGCCCCAAGTGCGCGAGCACGTAGACGCGCAAACATTTGTGCTGACTCCATTTTCTTTTCGTTGTTTCTTCTCCCGTATCTCGAGCCTTTTTTTTTTTTTTTTTCATCTTTCATTTCCGGAGGCTTTGCACGTTGTACGCATATACATACGTGTACAGTTGCGTGCAAAAGTTTTGGGCCATGCGGTTTTTTTTTTCAGGCATACTGCATTGAAATACGACGGTGGGGGGAAAAAAAATTAACGAGTTACGACGACGTGTGTTCACTTGTATTTGAAAACAATTAATTATATACATCGATATTGTTCTTAAATATATTATTGTCTATGACTTTTTATTCAACCCTTCGTGGTCACACTTCCAAATTCAATCGCGGTGGTCACACACGGGTCGATTCTACCCAGTCAGTTTTCAAAAAAATATTCCGACCAAACTATCCGTCCGAAGTGGTTCAAAAAATTAGGAAATATACTTTGAACTTTCTAGATGATGTACGAAAAATTTATTTATAAGAAATAAAATGGCGACATGTTGAGAAAAATTCATAAAGAGGTGAAAAGGCAAAAAAGACACTTTTTCACTCAAAAAATCATAGTTCCGTGAATTTTCAAAAATTTTTACCTAAAATTTGGACGTGATACTCCTTAGATATGCTTCTTTTGGGGAAAATAGTAGCATAGTGCGCGTTTAAAAAAAAGGTATTCATTCCGACACAAGAGGGTAAATTTTATGGTATGAGGATATTACAAACTCCCAGATAAGATGGTGAATACAGTTCCATTCGAAGCCGGGAACTATTATATATTGGGTGAAGTAAAAAGTTCTGAGCGTTTTCCGCTAGATGTCGTTGGTGAGCCATATCTCACGATGTATACATCGCATCGGGTCATACTATACGGCGATTTAAAGGTGACATTACGCGTCAAAAAAAGTTCTTTGACAGTTTTGTGTTTGGTGAAGCCAGTTGTGTGTTACAGCGTTCCAAAATGGAGGTAAAAAAAGAGAAAATTCCATACATTCCTCAGTACCACTACGACCAAGGTGAAAAGGCGGAGCAGGGGGCCAAAAAAATTAGTGCTGTTTATGGGCCCAATATAGTAGCGAATGCACCAGCAAAGCGGTGATTCCAACGATTCCGTGCTGGTAATATGGACGTCAAAGATGAGGAACGCGTTGGTAGGCCAATCATCGAAAATGTCGATAAAATCATGGAAATCGTCGAGTCGGACCGGCATGTGAGCACTCATTCCATTGCCCAGGAACTGAAGATTAGCCAGAAAATCGTTTGGAACCATTTGCATAAGGCTGGTCTCAAGAAGAAGCTCGATGTATGGATGCAACACGAATTGACGCAAAAGAACCTTTTGGACCGAATTGATGCCTGCGATTCTTTGCTGAAACGTAACGAAATCGAGCCATTTTTGATGCGGATGGTGACTGGCGATGAAAAATGGGTCACATACGAGAACAACAGCCGAAAAAGATCGTGGTCCAATCACGGTGAGCCGGCCCAAACGATCGCCAAGCCCGGATTAACGGCCAAGAAGGTTTTGCTGTGTGTTTGGTGGGATTGGAAGGGAATCATCCACTATGAGCTGCTCCCATCGGGCCAAACACTCAATTCGGACCTCTACTGTCAACAACTGACCAGATTGAAGCAGGCGATCGACCAGAAGCGGCCAGAATTGGCCAATAGGAAGGGTGTTGTGTTCCATCAAGACAACGCCAGGCCGCACACATCTTTAACGACGCGCCAGATGCTCCGAGACCTTGGATGGAAGGTTCTATCGCACCCGCCGTATAGTCCAGACCTGGCACCAAGCGATTATCACCTTTTCAAGCATTTGCAAAATTTTCTTGATGGTACAAAACTGGCCTCAAGAGAGGCTTGTGAAAATGCGCTGGTCGAGTTTTTTTACCAATAGGGACGAGGACTTCTTCAATCGCGGAATTATGAAATTGCCTTCAAAATGGACAAAAGTTATCGAACAAAACAGCGCATATTTGATCTAAATCGGATAATCCTATGTTAATTTCATCGTCGAAATAAAGCGAAAAAACGCTCAGAACTTTTTACTTCATCTAATATTTACGCGAAAAATTGATCGACGCACAGTGGGCTGGAAGCCCAAATCCTTGGTCAAAACCTCAAAAATCGAAAGTTACCATCGAAGGTAATAATTCATATAGATGAGTAGAGGGGCCCCCTTAGTGGTTCAAGTCCCAAAACGGCCAAGTGTCACATGGAATCGTCGATCGGGTGTGAATGCTTGAAGTTTGTCTTTTGGAAAGTCGTACGTTACTCAAGTCGACAACGACATTCTAATGTACAACAAAAGTGATGGTTGTTCGCATAATCAATGTCCAAAATCAATCGGCCAAAATGGAGGACACTTTCGAAGCTATGTAGAGTTGGTATATATGAACAAATGCCAGATTTTTATGTGTAATCTATACGTAAGGCATGTTTCAATGTAGCACGTACAAATTGTTATTCTAGCCTTCGAAGCATAAAAACACGTAGAGATTTAGTTGAAATCGCCTTCGATCGCGCATAGGTTGACATTTTTTTATACGTGGAAAAGTATAAAGAATTCGTTGGTACAAATCGATCTTCCCCCGGTGTCCCACCGTTGATGTGAGACGAATATTATCGAAGTCGTGACAAAGAGTTCACAAGATGTGAAGCATGTTTGGGGTCGTCATCGTGTTAAAAAAAACTCAACTACGCCGCATTTTTTTTCATTGCAAATGGGAGCATTTGGTCTTGCAATATATTTCTGTATACTGTAGCGTCCATATTGCCTTGATTTTCTACCAAAGGACCAACGCCGTCGTCAGAAAGTGCTCCCCAAACTTTTATGTTCCCGCCACCGTGTTTTACGGTAGGTATTTGGTACCTTACGTTGGATCTGGTACCTGTTGAACGTCTCACGTACTTCCGACCATCACTTCCGAATAATTGAAACTTCGATTTATCGGAAGAAAAAGCACTTTCCAACAATCTGATGCTGTCCAATGCTGATAGTTTTTTTTGCAAAGTTCAATCTGGCCTTTTGATTCTTTTTTTTTTATCGATAAGTGGTTTTTATCCACCAATGCGTCCAATCAGTCCTATAGCCTTCAGACGTCGGGATACTCCGACTAATGTCGGCACGATTTTCACTACGTAATTCTCTCGAAATGCCTGCTGCAGTTTTTCGTGGATCTATGACGCAACTTTCTTTTTATAATTTTTGTCAACGTATTCCGTAGTTTTTCGCGGTCTACCACTTCGACTTTTGTCGCACAACGAATTTGTTAATTTATATTTACGAATAATACGATTGACCGTACGTTTTTCCAATGGATGAAGTAGTCGCAGTATCGCGAGAATTCTTTCCTTCTGAAGAAAGTTTCAACACGATTTTACGGATCTCAATATTCGTGTGTTTCGCCATTGCGGCAGAAATAATACTGATTTTTCATTGTCATGGATGTTTTGAAACCAGAACAAAAGACCGACGCTGGTGGTTGGGCGGTCGGGGTGCGGCTCGGGCGATCACTGATGTCAAGCAGCCTCGAACGAGGTCAATACTTGGTGCGGTGACCGCTTAGCCGTGCTCTGACTGGCGCATCGACGAGTGAGCGGGAGGCCGTTTTTCTGAGGCCTTGGTGTAACATACCTTGAGCAAAAAGGTCTGGTATGCCAAGGAATCAGAAAAAAATACAGGGCCGTCTATACCGGTACGGGTTTTCCACAGTTTCCCCGTACCCTTGGCAAATGCGGTATAGTGTAGCTTAAGACGGCTGTGGACGCAACGGAAGTTAGGTTAGATTAGCGAAGTGCGGTTAGGGAGTGACAGGGAAAAGGATTCAATTGGGAAGGGTAATACGTAAAAACTCATAAAAGAGTATACGTTGGAACACTGCAAAAATAAAAAAAATTAAAAAAAATAAAAACTAGAACAAAAGAAAATGCAAAAGAAACTGTGCATATGAAAAAAAAATAATATATTACGCTATTATTTATATCACAGCTCTCTTAAGAATTTGAAATGATTAACGAGTTCAAGAATTAAATATTTTATCGCTCTACTCAAAAACTAAAATAGGGTGGCCTTAAACTTTTGCGCGCCCCTGTATATAAGGGGGAGCAAGCCTGACTGCAATCGTGTACATACTCCTCAATTCGTTCGCTGCACAACTTGCGCCGTTGTGATCTTCTCGGGTAACCGCGCTCCGGGATTGTTACTGTTATCGTAATCAACGATATAACGCGAGAGAGAGAGAGAGAGAGAGAGAGAGAGAGAGAGAGAGAGAGAGAGAGAGAGAGAGAGAGAGAGAGAGAGAGAGAGAGAGAGAGAGAGAGAGAGAGCTCGGAACGAGAGATCTCCAGATCTTTTGTTGTTTCACTCTCGACTAGTTCAAACATCGAGAGACGCGCTATTGTGTCTAACCGAATCAGCAGCGTTTTTTCCTCTTTTTTTTTTTCTTTTCCGCTTTCCCTCGTAGCGGGGAAAAAAGCTGTGTTTCAATTAAATGTTGTTTTTTTTTTCTTGCTATTTCAATGTACATAGGTGTGTGAGAAAGGGAAAGAAAGAGATGGAGAGGGAGAAAGAGAGAGAGAGAGAAAGAGAGAGAGAGAGAGAGAAAGAGAGAGAGAGAGAGAGAGAAAGAGAGAGAGAGAGAGAGAGAGAGAAAGAGAGAGGGAGGGAGAGGAAGAGAGAGAGGCAAATCGACGATGATGAGAGAGGGTGACAAGTTCACGTGCTCATCGACGGAGAACCGTGAGTCAATATTTGAAGAGCCTAAAGAACGAGCGAGACAGTTTCGAAATGAAGCACCACCGAGGATCGACGGGAGCAAAGTGCTACCAAGAGAGCGAGAGAGAGAGAGAGAGAGAGAGAGAGAGAGAGAGAGAGAGAGAGAGAGGCAGAGGGAGGGAGAGAGAGAGAGAGAGAAAGTAAGAGAGATATATAATATATTATGCTCTCGTGAACTTTGGGACAAGAAAATGAGTATACGATATAACTACAAAAAGTATACACAAAAATCGAAGAACAATAAAAACAACCAGAAGAAACGAATTAACAATAACTAAAAATAGAGCAATAACAAAAAAAAATAATAACAATAAGAGCAATAATAATGACATTAGTAATACTGGTAGTGTACCAGTATTACTAATGTCATTATTACTGCTCTTGTTGTTATTATTATTCTTATTATTTTTTTAGTTATTGCTCTTTTTTTAGTTATTGCCCCTTTTTTATATTCTGTTGTTTTCGTAGGTTATTTTTTAATTCGTTTCTTCTGTTTGTTGGTATTGTTCTTCGATTTTTGTGTATACTTTTTGTAATTATATCGTATACTCAATTTCTTGTCCCAAAGTTCACGAGAGCATAATATATATCTCTCTCTCACTTTTTCTCTCTCTATAATAATCTCTCTCTCTCTCTCTCTCTCTCTCTCTCTCTCTCTCTCTCTAATAATCATAATTTACTGATAATATTACTACTTTAATGTGGCACAATAATAATAATAATTAATATATCAATAATATTACTATTAATCCCAATAATAATAGGAGTAAGAATAATACAAATTCTCGTATTATTTGATAAAATAATATATAAATAACATGCGAATGAAATAAATAAATAAATAAAAATAAAATAAATAAATATATAAAAATATATAAAAAGAGGGGTGGGGGGGGGGAGAGGGAGAGAGAGAGAGAGGGAGAGAGAGATGGGTAAAACCAAGTGCTTCGTCGATTTCCGGAAAGTTCGAACATCTCTCTGCTCCAGTAGGCTTGTCAGCTGTACTCGAGTATGTTTGTCGAGTGTCTGGCACATCGTGTATACATGTACATGTAGATATATATATATATATATATATATATATACAAGTGTGTACATGGAAGTATACATGTACATCGTTAAGCAGACGACAGGGGCTTTCTCCTCAGGTGCCTAATTGATAATGCACAAACTTAAAAGGCTCTCGTGTCTAACCTTACGCATGGGAAATTCGATGTCGAGTTAGCGACTCATAATTCAACAGCAATCCCGAAGCCTGGGGGACATAATGACGTAAATTTCTGATCGAGACGAACTTTATCCGAACTCATTTAAAATGATAATAATATTAATAATAATAAATGTAATTGTTAGTAAAGTAATAATTGTAACTGTTACTCAAGTAATAATTGTGATTGTTAGTCAAGTAGCAATTATAATTGTTAGTCAAGTAGTAATTGTAATTGCTAGCCAAGTAGTAATCGTAATTGTTAGTCAAGTAGTAATTGTAATTTTTAGTAAAGTAGTAATTTTAATTGTTAGTCAAGTAGTAATTGTAATTGTTAGCCAAGTAGTAATTGTAATTGTTAGTTAAGTATTAATTGTAATTGTTAGTCAAGTAGTAAGTGTAATTGTTAGTCAAGTAGTAATTGTAATTGTTAGTCACGTAGTAATTGTAATTGTTAGTCAAGTAGTAATTGCAATTGTTAGTCAATAAGTAATTGTAATTGTTAGTCAAGTAGTAATTGTAACTGTTACTCAAGTAGTAATTGTAATTGTTAGTCAATTAGTAATTTTAATTGTTAGTCAAGTAGTAATTGTAACTGTTAGCCAAGTAGTAATTGTAATTGTTAGTCAAGTAGGAATTGTAATTGTTAGTCAAGTAGTATGTGTAATTGTTAGTCAAGTAGTAATTGTAATTGTTAGTCAAGTAGTTATTGTAATTGTTAGTCACGTAGTAATTGCAATTGTTAGTCAAGCAGTAATTGTAATTGTTAGTCAAGCAGTAATTGTAATTGTTAGTCACGTAGTAATTGTAATTGTTAGTCAAGTAGTAATTGTAACTGTTAGTCAAGTAGTTATTGTAATTGTTAGTCAAGCAGTAATTGTAATTGTTAGTCACGTAGTAATTGTAATTGTTAGTCAAGTAGTTTTTGTAATTGTTAGTCAAGTAGTAATTGTAATTGTTAGCCAAGTAGTAATCGTAATTGTTAGTCAAGTAGTAATTGTAATTGTTAGTCAAGTAGTAATTGTAATTGTTAGTCAAGTAGTAAGTGTAATTGTTAGCCAAGTAGTAATTGTGATTGTTAGTCAAGTAGTAATTGTAATTGTTAGTCAAGTAGTAATTGTAATTATTAGTCAAGCAGTAATTGTAATTGTTAGTCACGTAGTAATTATAATTGTTAGTCAAGTAGTAATTGTAATTGTTAGTCAATAAGTAATTGTTATTGTTAGTACAATATTATTATTATTTTCATTTGGCAAGCAGTAAGACTGGTCGAAAAATGTTTGTTATATATGCTGATGGCCACAACACGAAAAAAAAATTTCCGAGCCTTTATTCGCGCTCCACATTCACGGACTGGAAGGCATCTCCCTTTCATTACCGCGAGTTCATAGTCCTTTTTTTTTTCTCTCGACACGTCGAGCTCCGATGTAATGGCCAAAAGCAACACGAGCAAGGGCTAAGGAAAAAAAAGCTTTGCGAGTTCGGGGACAGAGCATAAAGTGTGGGAGGGGAGAGTGAAAAAAAAAGAAAGGAAGAGAAAAAGAACGTGACTGTAAGGGCGGTTCACCCCGATCTCCCTCACTTTATTTCTTTCTTTTTTTCTTCTCTTCTCTCTCTCTCTCTCTCTCTCTCTCTCTCTCTTTCTCTCTCTCGTATTATACACGTAACGGGTTACATAACTTCGGTGTAATAACACCAGGTGTATTTTAATTTCGGTGGGGATCTCGCCCCACCCCAACGAAGTGAGGATATCCGAGCTATGCGTTTAATTAATAGACGGTGCGGATATGTAGAACGGCTGAGAGGGAGAGAGAGAGAGAGAGAGAGAGAGAGAGAGAGAGAGAGAGAGAGAGAGAGAGAGAGAGAGTATAATACGAGAAATGGGTATATATTAAGCCCCATCGTATTTTCTGACGCCCGTATGAGTCCAATATGCAAAAAGGAAAGTTTCATGCCCCAGATTATGCAGTGAATTTCTAAAAAGATCGGTTTTCTGGATTTTTGGCTCTATATTGAAGTTAGTTTCAGCGGTAGCTTCAATTACCATGGACGTTTGTTGAAAATCACATTGGTTGAGCAATCACAGTATGGATGACACAGCTGCAGTATGATTGCCTAGCCAATGAACTGGAGGCAGTCCAATTGTACTGTCTTCTACCATGGGCATTTGTTGCAAATCACATTGTGCCCAGTCCAATGCAAGTATGCAAAAATAAAAGATTCATGCCCCAGATTCTGCAGTGGATTTAAAAAAGGATGGATTTCTGGATTTTTCTGATTTTTTTAGTTTCTAGATTGAACTGTACTCCGTTCAGTGGTAGCTTCTTTTGCCATGGGGATTTGTTGCAAATCAAATTGGTAGAGCAATCACAGTATGGATGACAGACCGCCAGTATGATTGCCTGGCCAATGAACTGGAGGCAGTCCAATTGTACTGTCTTCTACCATGGGCATTTATTGCAAATCACATTGTGCCAAGTCTAATGCAAGTATGCAAAAATAAAAGCTTGACGCCCCAGATTATGCAGTGAATTTTTAAAAAGTTCGTTTTTTTGGATTTTTCTGATTTTTTTAGTTTCTAGATTGAACTGTAGTCCGTTCAGTGGTACCGTCTTTTGTCATTGGCGTTTGTTGTAAATCATATTGGTAGAGCAATCACAGCATGGATGACACAGCTGCAGTATGATTGACTAGCCAATGAACTGGAGGCAGTCCAATTGTACTGTCTTCTACCATGGGCGTTTGTTGCAAATCACATTGTGCCTAGTCCAATGCAAGTATGCAAAAATAAAAGCTTCATGCCCCAGATTATGCAGTGGATTTTTAAAAAGATCGATTTTCTGGATTTTTCTGATTTTTTTTAGTTTCTATATTGAACTGTAGTCTGTTCAGTGGTACCTTCTTTTGTCATAGGCGTTTGTTGTAAATCATATTGGTAGAGCAATCACAGTATGGATGACACAGCTGCAGTATGATTGACTAGCCAATGAACTGGAGGCAGTCCAATTGTACTGTCTTTTACCATGGGCGTTTGTTGCAAATCACATTGTGTCAAGTCTAATGCAAGTATGCAAAAATAAAAGATTCATGCCCCAGATTCTGCAGTGGATGTAAAAAGGATCGATTTTTTGGATTTTTCTGATTTTTTTAGTTTCTAGATTGAACTGTACTCCGTTCAGTGGTAGCTTCTTTTGCCATGGGGATTTGTTGCAAATCAAATTGGTAGAGCAATCACAGTATGGATGACAGACCGCCAGTATGATTGCCTGGCCAATGAACTGGAGGCAGTCCAATTGTACTGTCTTCTACCATGGGCATTTGTTGCAAATCACATTGCCCCCAGTCCAATGCAAGTATGCAAAAATAAAAGCTTGACGCCCCAGATTATGCAGTGAATTTTTAAAAAGTTCGTTTTTTTGGATTTTTCTGATTTTTTTAGTTTCTATATTGAACTGTAGTCCGTTCAGTGGTACCTTCTTTTGTCATAGGCGTTTGTTGTAAATCATATTGGTAGAGCAATCACAGTATGGATGACACAGCTGCAGTATGATTGCCTGGCCAATGAACTGGAGGCAGTCCAATTGTACTGTCTTTTACTATCGGCGTTTGTTGCAACTCACATTAGCAGGGTAATCCCAGTATAAATGATACAACTACATTATGATTGTCCTGCCAATCAGCAGTTCAACCGTGCTAACTTTAATCATGGACGCGTTCTCCCAAACACCATTAACTTCGCTCTTATCGCAGGTAAGAAATATTTCACTCAACAAAATGCTGATTCAACCATATTCCAAAGAACGAATCGTGATACTTCTCACTGAGAGAATTCCCTCGGCTATGCCGCTGGTGAATTTCCCATTTGGTTGTAAAGCAAAAGTTTCGCGGAAACGTAGACTTGTTTTACAACGATCTCCACCCTCTTGCCGTTGAATCCCTTCGCTTTCCAACCACCCCGGGTTCACCCGTTGACGTTAACTTAAGTCGACAGGTTTTATTAGGAGCCTCGTATAACCGCGGTCAATGGCTACGTCGAGACGTTTTATCGCCCCCTACGAAGGGATAATACAGAAAGCGAGAGAGAGAGAGAGAGAGAGAGAGAGAGAGAGAGCGAGAGAGAGAGAGAGAGAGAGAGAGGTGGTCAAGCCGAAGTTATGAAATAGAGGGTCGGAAAGGATGGTGGTCTTGTCTGGTACCAGGGATTCGAGGCAAAATCGTAGAAACTCGTGGAAACTCCAGAGTATTAACCCATTTTCCACCAACCTTACTTACAATACACAGCGAGCAAAAGGGCTGCTGGGGAGCTAGAAAAGGAAGAAATGCTTGGCAGCGTTAACGCTCGTACCTCGTAAAGGCAAATCTACGTAAGCGAGATAAAAGGTGGCTGTATACAATATCGGTTGGTGGGCGTTAAGGGCCTCGTACAAAGTCCGGAAAATATGTTCACCCTCGTACGTTGTCGATAACAACGTTGTAATTCTTGCGACACGATTCTTGCGACCGAGAAAAATATGATAATCTAATGGTTTTTCATTTCTGATCGAAAAAAAAATTTTAATTCCATTTTTTCCTCTTCAAGCGACATAAAAAAATCATTTCTTTTTTACGTAAAAATTCTTATACCTGAAGAGCCATTTCGGAGTGAAATAAAGATCGATAATCAGGAAAAATGAGCGATTTATTACAAAAAGTGGCCGCTAACAACTTATAGTGATTTTGGCTTAAAGTTACGCTTGGGGTCATGTTGAACCCCAATGACCAGGGTGGCTTAAAAAGTACTTTTTTATCGCGCAAAAGAACGAAAATTTTGTGTGAAATTTCAATTTTGTTTTCTCAAGTGTGCCATTTTTATAATTTTCATCTTTTTAAATATTCCTTAGGTATAAGTTCAGCATTTGGATATTGAAATACTAAAACTTCTTGGCTCATTTTTTTTTTTTTAGATCAATATTGAAGTCCTTGGGTTTCCCACGAATGAACAACTTCCGCCAAAACCTTTCTGGAAGACCGCACCACGTCACCATTTTGCAATATTTTTTAATGAAAAATTCTATTCCAGCAGTTCAATTATGTCATTAATTGTACCTAAAGTTTCATAAATGTAAAACGTTTTGCACCCTACCAAAAAAAAAATGATTACAATTGGCTATTATCTAGTCGTCTACGTGTATTTTTCCCTTAAATTCCGACGCTTAAAAAAAAACTATTTTTTTTAAATGGAATTAAATTTCATTTATCCACTTTAAACAGCATCATTGATAATATTTTTCTCGATGACGGGATGAACAAAAATACTTTTTCAAGTCTTCCAATGACACGTCAAAATGGAAAGCCCCTTCTTTGACTTCCTTTTTTCAAACGAGACCAATGACCTATCGTGACCTTGGAATGACCTTGTCACAGGAAAAGCATTAATAAAATGGGAATCAGCTCAGGATGGTTGATGAACATGGTATTCCCGGAAGTAAATAATAATTTTGACAGAGTAACGCGTCCAAAATTATCACCATTGAGGGCGTGACATTTTTTTTTATACAATTTCTGAACGGTGCGTGGACCCTCATCAAGGTCACGAGTGTCTCATTTCTAGTTGCTCACCCTGTATGTGTATCTATGTACATATGAACGCAGTAGTCCACTAGGCTCCTTTTGCCACTGGAAAAGGTATCCTTGTGTTTCACTGCTCCAAGGACTTTTGGCTCGGAGCTTTCGTCCTAGGAGGTCTCTCTCTCTCTCTCTCTCCCTCTCTCTCTCTCTCTCTCTCTCTTCACTGCCACCCCCACGAACATTGCACATGCCAAGTTGCACGTTATTGCGGCGGGAATATTACTTTCGCAAGTGCTCGGCACGGCGATACGTGCTCCACTGGTTAGCGGCGACGAAATTAGTTTCCATTTTTAATTATCTTTATCCGGAGTAGCGGCGGTAACGGGTGGATGTTTTGGCTCGCCCCTTCTTTCTCTCTCTCTCTCTCTCTCTCTCTCTCTCTCTCTCTCTCTGGCATTTAAGCTGAACTTCCTCTTCCGTTGCCTCGATGGTCCAGGCTGCAGTGACATCCCAAAAGTGGTTTAGCGGTTTTGGCCTTTTTCAGGATAAGTCCGTTAATTATTGAAATTACCAATCCAAAATTTAGCAGCATCTTCGTTAACACGAGTGCCAGGGTTGTGCCAAAAATTAAGTGAATCGCGCGATTAGCTTCCCCGCAATTAATTCTGTAAATTGCGACTAGGTTTTTTGGGATGTCACCACTGTGGTCTCGTACGGGCCAACAAAGAGGATTGCGAAAAAGACCGGAGAGAAGTCACGAGGGCCCGTTGAAGGACGTGAAGTACGCCAAGGACTCGCTTAAGGGAACGGAATTGCGAGATGTACGAGGATACGTATGTATAGTCACGGGTCTCAAGGAGAAGACGATGTTCCCAGGCGAGGAGATAAAGAAAGAAGCTAGTGCCTTGTAAAGCTCGTAACCCAGATGCGCCCCGCGTGTTTTATTGTCCTTTTACGGTTCACTGCTTGTAGGTGAGAGAGAGAGAGAGAGAGAGAGAGAGAGAGAAGAGGTAGGAGCCGGAAAATAAAGAGAGGAGATGGGGAGGATCGAAAAGGGCTCGTCGTCCCGTAGCTCGACGAGCCGAGACATCCTGGTCTCATCCTTTTTCCTCCATCCTTCTTGCTTTTACCTTATTGTCTTTTTTTCTTCTTCCACGTTCTGATATTCCTCTCTCTTCCTCTCTTGGCTGTGTCTGGCCATGTGCCGATTGCCTTAATATGCCCTGACAATTGGCATTAGGATTATGATTACCATTACCATTTTGCTTTTACGGCAGGAGCCGTTATCACGAGCCGTTTTACGGCCTTTATATCCCAACGATTCTGCAAACTTTCTCTTCTCTTTATTCCCCGATCGCAACTTTCTTACGAGCAGTTGTTTGCCAGTTACTCGATCATGTCGAATCGGCTTATGGCGTAGTGGGGGCTCGCGTGTGTGTTTGTGCAATAGGCTGGGCCGATTTTGTATGGGGGGGGGGGGAAAAAATTGTTCGATTTCTATCGGACTCATTGCGAAAAGGGTGCCTAATGATGTCTTTAGATCACACGTAAAGTATGGTTTAGTTCGGATTTCATCTTTTGCTTCCGGATTAGCTTTGAAATTAACAAAATTTTGAAAAAAATTTTCTGAGTCGTTACAGTACGGTGAAAAAGGGCTGAAAGTATATTTTTATGAAATAAAACACAATCTTATAAGTTATAATTATGTATTTAAAGATTATAAGATACAAAAAATACTTGAAGAAATAATAATCATAGCTTTAAGTAGCTTGCTTACTGTCAAACTTTGGCATAACTCTACGAGACTCAATTTGGGCTTTTATGAAGCCTTCTAGGTCATGTTTTTTTTTGCTCAGCTTGGCTGAAGCCTCGGTAACAATCTTCACTGCTCTTTACACTGCTTGAGAGTGGCATAGCAGACGTAGTATAGGTAACTCTCCTTCTCCTTTTTCTGCGACAAACATTTGTATGTCTTCATGAGGTATCAGTTTTAATATTGGTGGTTCGGTCATTTTATCATGACAGTCGATAAGATCAACGTAGGATGTTGTATCAAGGTTTAGACAAGGAAGTTGGAACGGTCGGAATCTATTTCTTCGAATGTTGCGAGCTTTCAAAATTCGCCGTCCGCCCAGTTCACGGATGTGCTGTTGAGAATCCGTCAGCATTGCCAGCAATAAGTGATCAAGGTGGGCGAAGTAAACGTTTCTTTGAATTACCGGATCGACTATGGATTTCAGTTCTGTGGGCAAGTAACTAATGGCAGATATGAGTTGATACCAGAGTTGTGAATAATGCATTATTTTGATAATGCATTACTGTATACATTACAAATTACAAAAGTAATATGTAATGGATATATGTTCCATTACAAATTACAAAAGTAATGTGTAATGGATATTCGTTCCATTACAAATTACAAAAGTAATGTGTAATGGACATATGTTCCATTACAAATGACAAAAGTAATGTATAATGGATGTGTGTTCCATTACAAATAAGAAAAGTAATGTGCAATGAATGCATGTTCCGTTACAAATTACAAAAAGTAATGTGTAATGGTTGCATGATCCATTACAAATTTCAAAAAGTAATGTGTAATGGACGCATGTTCCATTACAAATTGAAAAAGTAATGTATGATTAATGAGTGCTTCATTACAAAATACAATTACAATAAGGTAATTCGTAGTGGAGAATATTCCATCACAAATGGAGAATATTCCATCACAAGAAAAACGAATTTACTTCACACAAATTTCAATGAGCGAAATAAAATAATCAGATAGCAATGTGCAAATTTCTAATGTGAGCACGGCAATTTTTCTATTTGTAATGGAATATTCTCCACTACAAATTACTATTTGTCAATTGTAGTTTGTAATGGAACATGCATCCATTACAAATTACTTTTTGAAATTTGTAATGGAACGTGCATCCATTACTCATTACTTTTTGAAATTTGTAATGGATCATGCAACCATTGCACATTACTTTTTGAAATTTGTAATGGATCATGCAACCATTGCACATTACTTTTTGAAATTTGTAATGGATCATGCAACCATTACACACTACTTTTCTCATTTGTAATGGAACACACATACATTACACATAACTTTTGTAATTTGTAATGGAGAACTTATCCAATACACATTATTTAAAGTAATGAGTAATGCATTATTTTAAAATTACTATTTTCACAACTCTGGTTGATACAAATGGCGTGATCCATCTTTACAGAATGGGTGATTTTTTCCTCCCTCTCGCGTTTCGACGCGTTAATTTTTTTCCTCCCTCCCTCTGCCTCTCACACCTGCACGTGTGAAGAGTAGTACAAAGTATAATTTTATTTCTTATCTTATTTCTAATCTCCATATGGCAACTTACCTGGAAAACGAAAATTTTCCAAACTTCGACTACAATCCGGAGGCAGAAGGACTTATCAGAATGGAATAATATTTTACACACGTTAATTTGGAACCATTTTGCAATCTTTCCGGCGCTTAGTTTTCCAGATATTTCGATTGCCCAACTCACCCGACTGCTCAACACGTCACTCCTTACCCAACTATCACGGCCCTGAAATTCGCACCGTTGGAATGCAACGAAAATTCATTCTTTTTCAATTGCTCGATTTAGGCTGTGACAATCACTCAAACGTTTTGTACGTATTCTTATTGTTATTCATTTACAAATTGTTTTACGATCTGAATTTGCAGAAAAAGCCTGTCAATAACAACAAAAATTAAGGGAAAAAAAATCGTTGCCTTGCAACAGTGCAAACTTCAACGTAATGATTCATCAAATGATTGCCCAACCAGATGACTACGGAGCCGTTTCTCCTTTTCAATAGACTTCTTTCTTTATCATCGCGTAACAATAATTGGCAGTCGTACCAAGCCATGGTGAACCGATCCACCCTAATCTTCCTTCGGATTCCCTTCGGGCCAACGCCAAGACCAATGCGAAGTCCGGATGCCGACAATAACAGACGCGCCGTTTGTGAGATTTAACGATCATGGCAACGTGCCTGATGCCCATTCGGGTTCACCAACCCACTATCGACCTACCACATACACACACACACACACACATGCGCGCGGGCCAAAAAAAGTGATTCCACCTTCAGGTACTTGGGGTCTTCCAGGTTGGAAAGTTCGGCTGGATTCGAGCGAGCCGTTCATCGGGGACATTCTGAGAGCGTTATAGTGGATACGAGCAACGGAAGTTGGTCGTATCCACTTGGCTGAAGAAAAGATCCGAGTGCGAGTGATCGTGAAGGGGCAATAGCGAGAGAATGCCTCGGCGTTATGCCATTACGCCGATCTTACCTAACCCCGTTGGTCCATCCGCCTCGAGCCACTCTTTTTTTCCCTACACACATTGCAGCACATGCGGAAGTGGAAATAAACGTGGAGACACGACCGGGGACATTGCGAAAATCGTAAAAGAAACCCGCGATAAACTATACCCGGACAAATGTTCCGCTTATTGTTCGATATCATTTACGGTGGAATGTGTTCCTTCAGCATCTCCAAGATTTTAGGAAGAAAACTTTGTCGACGTTCGCTGAAGGAGGAAGTACATGTAGCGGCAACGAAAAATCGAGTTTTTTTTTTCCATGTGCAACGATAGAAGCTGAAGGACTGATTGGAATCGTTAATTAGCTGGTGAGTCAGTGAAATCATTGACTTTTCGTAGTTCGATACTTTAAACACGTTTTTCTCAAACCTACGTGTCTTAAGTTTGTGGGAAAGATAACTTTGAGGGATCAGTGTCAGTTTATTTTCGGAAATTTTCGATTTTCTAAGAACATCAGTTTCGTATACTGCACACCTGTAGAAGTACGGTAGAGAACGTTATTTAGGTCGGGGTGACCGATGAGGGGCTAAGAAGAGAGATCCGAAACCAAAAATCCCAAGAGATTGAAGCTTTTGAAGAAGCTGAAGGAAGAATGTATGGACCAGGCATTGCTGCTTGAGGGTAAGAGGTTTTTTTTTCTAAGTTTTATTCACATTTTTACAAGAAAAACTTTAAGGCGGGCAACCACTTTGGATGCTTCGAAAAATAATTTTTTTTTTAATTTCATAAATCGTTAGCAAAATATCTTAAGAATACACCCGGAAAATTTCAAAACGATATTCGGATTCCTTCTGACGGTATGTATTTAAATGATAAAGACTCTTCGCTCGACTCCCAAGCGCGCTCAGGTATCCACGAGCGCTCAGTTAGGTAGTTTTCATCAGAGTTGTGAATAATGCATTATTTTGATAATGCATTACTGTATACATTACAAATTACAAAAGTAATATGTAATGGATATATGTTCCATTACAAATTACAAAAGTAATGTGTAATGGATATACGTTCCATTAAAAATTACAAAAGTAATGTGTAATGGACATATGTTCCATTACAAATGACAAAAGTAATGTATAATGGATCTGTGTTCCATTACAAATGACAAAAGTAATGTATAATGGATCTGTGTTCCATTACAAATAAGAAAAGTAATGTGCAATGAATGCATGTTCCGTTACAAATTACAAAAAGTAATGTGTAATGGTTGCATGATCCATTACAAATTTCAAAAAGTAATGTGTAATGGACGCATGTTCCATTACAAATTGAAAAAGTAATGTATGATTAATGAGTGCTTCATTACAAAATACAATTACAATAAGGTAATTCGTAGTGGAGAATATTCCACCACCAATGGAGAATATTCCATCACAAGAAAAACGAATTTACTTAAAACAAATTTCAATGAGCGAAATAAAATAATCAGATAGCAATGTGCAAATTTCTAATGTGAGCACGGCAATTTTTCTATTTGTAATGGAATATTCACCACTACAAATTACTTTTTATCAATTGTAGTTTGTAATGGAACATGCATCCATTACAAATTACTTTTTGAAATTTGTAATGGAACGTGCATCCATTACTCATTACTTTTTGAAATTTGTAATGGATCATGCAACCATTACACATTACTTTTTGAAATTTGTAATGGATCATGCAACCATTACACACTACTTTTCTCATTTGTAATGGAATACACATACATTACACATTACTTTTGTAATTTGTAATGGAGAACTTATTACACATTATTACACATTATTTAAAGTAATGAGTAATGCATTATTTTAAAATTACTATTTTCACAACTCTGGTTTTCATAACCCAAATTGGTGTTTTCATAACCCAAACAAACCCAAACTCGACCGTTTGGCGATTAGCTCCAAAACATCTCCATTCTGGGTAGAAAATAATCGAGGTAGCGGCATTTATTGCTGCTATTTTATTCAATGAAGGAAATTCAGCCCTACTCGTGGTTATGAATGAACTACAAATCGTAGTTGGCAGGCAGAGCTACGGATAGGCCGAGCAAATGGATCAGATGCGCGTGGCTCGGTAAAAATAGAAAAAGTTTATTAGAGACAAAAGAAGCTCGAAAAGCTCGTAAAGAGGAAATGCAAGCTTCAAATGAGTTGCATGAGGAAGAGGAAGGACTGCTGTATGGTGCTGGAATCGCTGATTAATCGGTAAGACACTTTATCATTTGATTAAACACATTTGACTTTGAGTTTTTCGTTTGTGAAACTTTAAACGTGTTTTTCTCGAAACGACATTTTTTTCAATTTGCGGGAATCATAACTCAAAAACTAATTGATGGATCATCTTCAAATTTGGAACACGTTTACGTAATATAATTTATTAAAACATGAACCTCAAATCGGAAACATTAGATTGTTTAAAACATATTTATTATTGCAAAATGCCGGGAAAAAAATGCTCCATTCAGTTTAAATAAAATTACTTAGAATAAATAACCTATATCCCTTTTTTCCACGAAATATAAGCCTTTCAAGGTCTATATATTGTTTTTTTTCGATTTTTTTAAAATTAAATGTAATGAATTTTGCTCGAAAATCTGTGATTAAACATATAAGTTTTGACAGTTATACTGTAGCACCAATTTTTACCTAATCGTTCTTCTAATTTTCAATTAAATTTCCCTAAATTTCAATTTTTTTAAAAATCCTTCTTTCAATCACGAGCTATACTTATCTAGTAACAGAAAAAATTTGGTTTTTTAATTTCAGATAAAGCTATCATGAGTTATCCTGACCTCTACGAGGACACTTTTTTTTAGGGGTCTCCGGAAACCAGGTTCCACCAGCTGAATTCCCCAAATTTTTGGATGGAATTTTTAAAAAATATTGTTGAAATGTTGCTCTTTTACGTGCTTAACATTTAGAATAAAATAATTTATATATTATATTTAAAAAGAAATAGAGAAAATGTGGTTTTTTTTTTGGCTTTGAAATCCACGTAACTCCTTAAGTAATAAATCGTACCTAAAGTTTCATAAATGTAGAACGTTTTGTTCGTTTCCAAAAAAAAAAAAGCAAAATTCGCTATTTTTTCGTTGACTACATGTATTTTCCTCTTCAACCCTAAAGGCCTGCTGCAAAGAGCAAACCTACCATCAAAAGCAGTCTTCCACATCCATGCAAGCTACACAATTGTTGAACAATTGTGTAACTTGGTTACTCGTTTGACACAAAAGTCCCGAACTTGACACGTCCCAGCCGACCAAGAATCTTTGACAGTTGGGAAATAATCGAATCAGGGCTTGAGCTAATGCGACGTACAACAACGCAATTAGGGGACCCGGAAGGAATTCAGGGGACACACGCGGCACTCTTGCGGTCATCATAAGCTACCAGGGGATCGGATTAATTTTTTGGCCGAGCAGGAGGCTATTTATGGGCTCATATGTGCCTAGGGAGCAAGAGAGAATGGAGGGTTTGAACCTTGGACGCTGCGAAGCATAGTTGCTGACAAACCGTTGTGTGGGTGTATATAGGGTGATCCGCTAGAAGCTAGACACTGGAAGACCGAACGTTGCAATCCAATCGGGAATTCGGTTTAACCCTTAGTGTGCACACCTTCGCAGCGAATCATTTCGTGCACATGGGGTCAATTTGACCCCAGGCCATTTTTGACCTCAAATATCTCGGTAACTATGCGCTTTTCGGAGAAAAAGGTTGAGTCACTTTTTGCAGTGAATCGATCAAACTTCAAGGCCGCGAAGTTAGATTTCCAAAAAAACCTTTTATAATTGTTCAAAAACGTGCTTAAAGTTGATCTTACGCAAAAAAAAAGCACTGTTTCGGTAAAAATTCTCGTAAAAACTTCAATTTTGAGTTTTTAAAGAAAACCTTTTAGGGTTTTACAGACAAGGGTCCATGTTTTAAGGAAAAAAATAGTCCGCTTTGCAGCCGTTCCAAAAAGTATATTTATTTTGGAGTACGAAGTTGGCCGTTTTTCAGGTTTCGTGAAAGAGGGAAAATGAGAGGTAAGAAAAAGGTAAGGTCAGAAAAAAGAAAGAAAGTCAGGTAAGAAAAAAATTTTGGGGTCAAGCTGACCCCGGATGCACACTAAGGATTAAAGATCGTGTTAAAAAATGTTGCGCGGTTAAGGGGGGAAATACGTGTAGTGGCATTGAAAAACCATTTTTTTTTTTTAGGCAAAATGTTAAACTTCTCAAGACTACGGTAGTAAAATCGCTGATTAGCCGGTAACCAGTGAAATCATTGACTTTTCGTAGTTCGAAACTTTAAACACGTTTTTTTTTTAAACTACATTTTTAAAGTTTGTGGGAAACAACTCTAAAACGAGTTGGTCGTTCGCGTGCTAAAATTGTGCACACAACTGACGACTTTTCGAGAAAAATCTCGTTCACCAGCGTCAAGTCTCGCGCAGCTGGTCGAATTCCTTCTTCTAAGAAAGATTGCAGCGACCAGGATAATTCGAATTTCACGACCAAAATTTACCAGCATGTTTATGAAAGTCCATGTTTTTCAATAATGCAAAAAAAAAGATTAAAAAAATGACATTGGAATGGCACCGGTATTACTGGATGGATATTAAAAAATCGCCAAAATTCTTGAAATTTTGAAGAATGATAGTTCTGGATAGAATTTTTAAACGATAGTTCTTGATAGAATTTTTTAATTTAATTAATACGTTCAGATCATCTTATTATTATCAATAATTATCGAAAAACTCAATATATATCAAGTATTCCAATGATTGCTATTAATTAATCGTTAAAAAAGGCGATATTCGTCATTACTTTAATTACTTTCTCGACAATTACTCAGTCGATTTATTTGAAACTTAACATACTCAATCACTTGATTAGTTCCATTCGTTTAGATTTAGTTCCATTCGTTTTGCAACCATTAAGGTCCGCAGAATTTTTTCTCATAAGCAACCGTGGTAAATTCATATATTGATAAACTCTGACAATAATTTATTCATATTTTCATACATCTCTGGTAATTTTTTCAAATTATTTCATGCATTAATTAATGTGTAATCCGTTGTGTTCCTTGGCGTGTCCTCATCGTCGTTGTCGATTTGCGGGAATTGTGCAGCTCGCAATTCGCATCTGAAATAGTCCAACAAATTTGTATACATTCTTGAGATGTTTTTTAAGAACATGAACCAAATTTTGACAAAAAAAAATCGAGAATTGAATGTTTGAACGTGTTTAAAAAAATGATTGATTTTAAGCATTTTTTTTCCTACCATTTTGCAATAATAAATATGTTTTAAACAATCTAAACTTTCCAACTTTAGGTTCATGTTTTAATAAATTATATTATGTAAACGTGTTCCAAATTTGAAGATGATCCATCAATTAGTTTTTGAGTTATGATTCCCGCAAATTGAAAAAAATGTCGTTTCGAGAAAAACACGTTTAAAGTTTGACAAACGAAAAACTCAAAGTCAAATGTGTTTAATCAAATGATAAAGTGTCTTACCGATTAATCAGCGATTCCAGCACCATAAAGCAGTCCTTCCTCTTCCTCATGCAACTCATTTGAAGCTTGCATTTCCTCTTTACGAGCTTTTCGAGCTTCTTTTGTCTCTAATAAACTTTTTCTATTTTGCCGAGCCACGCGCATCTGATCCATTTGCTCGGTATATCCGTAGCTCTGCCTGCCAACTACGATTTATAGTTCATTCATAACCACGAGTAGGGCTTAATTTCCTTCATTGAATGAAATAGCAGCAAGAAATGCCGCTACCTCGATTATTTTGTACCCAGAATGGAGATGTTTTGGAGCTAATCGCCAAACGGTCGAGTTTGGGTTTCTTTGGGTTATGAAAACCCAAATCTTGGTTATGAAAACCCAAACAAACCCAAACAAACTACCTATCTGATTGCTCGTGGATACCTGAGCGCGCTTGGGAGTCGAGCGGAGAGTCTTTATCATTTATATACATACCGTTAGAAGGAATTCGAATATCCAGGGTGTATTATTAAGGGGCCAGTCCACTATGAAAATTTCAAAAAATCGATTTTTTTCACTGTTTTCGAAAGAACATACATTCAGGAATATTGTGTCAATATTGCCGATTGAGTTTAGGCAAGAGTTTTTCATAGTACAAATTTCAAACGCGTTTTTCTCGAAGCAACGTTTTCAAAATCTAGCTCCATCGCTATCTCGAAAACTAATAAACCGATTCTCTTGAAATTTGAACCACATATTGTAAACATGATTCGCAACAAGATGACCCTCGATGGTTTAAAAATTTTGATTTTTACTCTTTTTTTTGTTGCGAAAAACTGCGAAAAAAACGCGTTTCTTTTTACTTTATTCGTTTTTCATCTGCCATTTTTTTATTTTTTGATAAAACTTTATATCCGAGAGTCATTTTGTGGCTGGTGTCACACTGAATCTAATGGACTTTGATTTTTTTGTTTCAGACAAGCCGTTGCCGAGTTGTGATGGAGCTACCTAGCCCACCTATTTTTCAGGCGTTACGTTAAACTATAGTTTTTGTACTTAAAAATGAATAAAAATGAATAAAAAATTTTTTTCAAATGTATTTCAAGACTTTATTTATCAAGCCCAACAACTTTTATATTCATATCTTTTATAAAATCTTCAAAAAAAAAATCGCGAAAATAGCCCTTTTTTCGTGGCTCCAAAGTGGCCTGGCCCCTCAAGACATTTTGCTAACTATTTATGAAATTTAAAAATAAATTTCATTTTTTGAAGCATCTAAAGTGCTTGCCCGCCTTAAGAAAAACCCAACCCACCTAGTTTCGTTTGTGACCTTTCCTTCGAAAGCTCAATATTTCGAGGATTTTTCCATCGCGATAATGTCCGAGTGGCTCACCCGGTATACGCGTACACATCGTAATGTGGTTGAAGAAGAGTGCGACGAGAGCTTAGAAGGGGTCGATAATGCGCATTTCGACCGCAAAAAGCGGCTTACGTCGGGACCATCGCCAAAAGTGCTCGAGGTCTCTTTTTGCCTAGTCCCCCCCCCCCCCCCCTTTCCCGCGCAGCGACCCTTCTACCATCTCCTCGAGACAGGAGACGACATAAGACAGAGTTATATATCTACGAAGACACCGGTGGCAAAAGAGCTCCTTGCAGTTTTTTCCTCCAGCGAACGCAGCAAAAGCAAACACCAAGGACGAAGGCGAACAGAAGGTGGCGAAAAAGAAAAGAACCGAACTCACAGAGATTTTCCCACGCTTGAGCGCAACGATCATACAACCAAAGTCGAAAGTCTTGTTTCCCTTCCACCTTAAGATCTCCGGTGCTTCTTCGTACGCGAACCTAAAGGCGTAACTGTCACGGCTATACTTGCAAGCCCAAATTCCTGCCAACTTCGCTCTCTTCGTACAGACAACCCCCAAAAGTCCATATATCACGCATTGTGTGTCGTCTTTCTTCAGCAAAAGTTACAGAGAATACGGAATAGGGCTGAGCCGGCTTTCTCGGGCGGCTCACTATTTCTTCCTGTCCACAGTTCTCCTTTTTTCATTAACCCTTATTCGGCACACTTCAGGGAAGAGACGTACTCGGCACATTGGGGTTGTTTGCACCCCAGCGACAAAAACCGTTATTATAAATAAACTATTTATTATTTTAACTTGAATTTTTTTTTGGGGACTTCTTGAAAGCTTCCTTTTCAAAGTAGTGTAGGTTATATAGACGAAAATTTGATTTGAGTATGTTGAAAAAATTAAAATTGCGAAAAAATGAAAAAAGATGATTTTACAACAACAAAAAAATGAATCTTTATTTTATTTGGATAGAAAAGGCTTAAAAATTTAACTGAGTCTTCTTCTGATGTATTACTACAAGAAAAAAAAATAGTACTTATAAAGCTGTTTCGGAAAAGGTATTTATTTTGAGAAATAAAAGTAGGAATTTTGAGAAAAAAGCGTTATGCTCCAGCATAACTCTATTAGCCTGAGGCTATAGTGGCAGCCTCGAACTTCCAACAGATGTTGTGCTAGACCCGCTTTACTTACGTTTAGATACTTAAAATCTATGAAATATGATCATGGGGTGCAAACCACCCAAGTGTACCGAACAAGGGGGTTAGACATGTAGATGACGAAATAATAGCCAATATTGATAATTCCTTTTGGGAAAGGAACGAAAACGTTTTATATTTATGAAACCTTCGGTACAATTTATTACATAATTGAACTGCTTAGATGATTTTTTTTTCTATTTAAACATATTGCGAAGTGGCGAAATTATGGTGTGGTCTTCCAAGAAGGTTTTGACGGCTGTTGTCCATTCGTGGGACATCCAAAGACTTCGATAGAGAACTGAAAAATATGAGTGACGAATTTTTATTGGGAGTACAAATAAGTCTCCGCCGTTTGACAAAAGATGGCCCAACCAGGAGAGCTTATGGTTGAAACTGTCAGACGTAAAACGTCATATCGTAATGTTGAACATCTGGCAAGACCATAACCTTGAAATATTAGCGATTTTGTATCAGCATCACAATTTTTTTCGTGCAAAAATGTCGAGTTTTGCGCCGAAGAAGCGTCATTTGCGGGAACTCTGGATTGACTTCTTTAATTTGAAGAAATCTGTAGCTGAGGCGCATCGATTGCTTGTAGAAGCATATGGTGAGGCTGCTAAAAGTGAGAGAAGTTGTCATGAGTGGTTTCAAAAGTTTAAGAACGGTGAGTTTGACGTCGAAGACAAAGAACGTAGCGGAAGGCCGAAAGTGCACGAAGACGCGGAATTGGAAGCATTATTGGAGGGAGATTCGTGCCAAACGCAAGAAGAACTTGCACCTACATTAGGAGTGACTCAACAAGCAATTTCACATCGTTTAAAATCGTTGGGAATGTTTCAAAAGCAAGGAAATCGGGTCCCATATGAACTGAAGCCGAGAAACGTTGAACGCCGATTTTGCACATGTGAAATACTGCTTGCCAGGCATAAGCGAAAGGTTTTTTTTGCATCGTATTGTCATCGGTGATGAAAAATGGATCCACTACGATAGCCCAAAGACGAGGAAATCATGGGGACCATCTGGTCATGCTTCAACATCGACAGCCAAGCCGAATATTCATGGAAAAAAACTCATGTTGTGTATTTGGTGGGATCAGCTTGGTGTCG
This sequence comes from Ophion ventricosus, assembly GCA_963932345.1. Taxonomy (NCBI): domain Eukaryota; kingdom Metazoa; phylum Arthropoda; class Insecta; order Hymenoptera; family Ichneumonidae; genus Ophion; species Ophion ventricosus. The sequence continues at coordinate 1,225,297 of OZ010714.1, read as the reverse complement.
TGTATTATGAGTTGCTCAAACCGAACGAAACCATTACTGGGCCTCTCTACCGAACACAATTGATGAGATTGAGCCGAGCACTCAAGGAAAAATGTGCCCACTACGACTCCAGACACGAGAAAATTATTCTCCCGCATGATAATGCTCGTCCACATGTTGCGGCGCCGGTCAAAACCTACTTGGAAACACTCAATTGGGAAGTTTTGCCCCACCTGAGGTATTCACCAGACATTACTCCCTCTGACTATCATTTATTTCGATCGATGACGCACGGCCTCTCTGAGCAGCACTTCACATCATATGAAGATACCAAAAAATGGGTCGATTTGTGATTTACAACCTATATTAAAAGGATATTTTGCAATATTTCGAAACTTTCATCGATTGAGCGGAGAATAAACTTTTCAACGTGACCGTGGCGAGACTGCTACCTTAAACACAATCCGATAGAGACTAGACATACTTCACACGAGTCGAGGCTCCATGGTGGGAAAAATCGGTAGCGACCTCTAAACATTTTCCGATTACAGGGAGCCTTTACGATATTTTTTTTTCTCTATTTGTCACAATTTGATCAGGTGGCCCGCCAAGAAATTAAAAACAAGGTAAAAAGTGGACCACCCAATGTTAAGTGTACGAATACTTTTTTTGGTCGCAAATTCTTGTATTTTTTGCATTACTCTTTCATTACACCTAATAAAAAATCCTTCATTTGCAGATTATCTCTGTACCAAGTGGACTATTAAATAAAATAATACGTATATCACTTGTGCCTATGAAGTTATTGGAAAAAAAACTGAGTGTACGAATACTTTTTTTACCCACTGTAAACGAATAAAAGTAAAGTTATAAAGATATAAACAAATGAAGGTAACGGCAAAGGATGAAAAAGGCATGAGACAAAATACAGGATGTCCAATAGGAAGTTGCTAAAACTAAATAAGTGTCTCTTTCCTCCATGAATTCAATAGGGGTCCCTTTTTCTAAGGCGCATACCTGAGGCCCCGCAGTTTTATTCCAGCCGTGGTTGAAGCAAGTACGCGCGCGTCAAAATGAGTGAGCTCACCACGGAAGAAAAAGTATATCTTATTGAGTGCTTCTTCTCGAGGGGAAAAATTTATAGTAATGCGTATAGAGGGTTTCGTACTAAGTTTGGAACTCATAGAGTTGCCAGCGAAAACACTCTGAAGAGGTAAGAATTTAATATTTATTCATATTCATCTATCACACAACTTGTGTTTCAATTCAATTAAACTGCATTGAAGTAATTTTACGTTAATTTTTGTAGGATAATCGATAACTTCGTGGAGTATGGTACACTCCAGGACCGTAGACACGAGTTGCCAGGGTCTATCTGTTACGGTGACTACACCAGAGAAGATCAACGAAGTTGAGCATTATTTCAAACAAAATCCAAATGATTCGATTCGGAAAGCTGCTCAAGCATTCAAAATAACCAAATCATCATTACACAACATTTTGAAATATTTTTTAAAGTTTCATCCGTATAAAATAAGCACTCATCAATTGTTAACTGAACATGCCATGACGAAACGCATCGAATTTTGTAACACTATTACGGGAATGTTTGAAGCCGAAGAACTTAATGAGAAAATGATTATTTATTCCGATGAAGCACATTTTTGGATGAATGAGTACGTAAACAAACAAAATTACCGGTTTTGGGGAACGGAAAATCCCAACATATCGCTAGCGAAGTCCCTTCATCCACAGAAAGTAACGGCATGGGCAGCGATTTCAGTAAAAGGAATTTATTTGCAATTCTTGGAATCTACGGTAACAGGAGAGAGTTACAAACAGCTTTTGGAAACGAAATTCTTCCCTTATGCAAAAAAGAGGGGACTGGTTAAAATTTTTTACTTCATGCAAGATGGAGCGACGCCGCACCGGACTCATGAGGTGTTTGAAGCTATTCATCGTGTATATGGGACTCGAGTAATCGGTCTGGGGTACCCTAAATTTGCTCAAGGCGGACTAGAATGGCCTCCGTACTCACCGGACCTGAACCCTTGTGATTTTTTCTTGTGGGGTTACATTAAAGATCATTGTTACGCTAAAAACGCCCAGCACAGTAGAAGAACTGATCGCGGCCATCCAGGAAGTGGTTCGCGGCATTACGAACGATATGTTGGACACAGTTTTTCACAGTTTTCAAAAGAGAATTGATTTTTGTGCACAATCTAACGGTTCGCACTTCGAAAATATCTATCATTAATCACTGTACTTTTTCGTTATTTTTATAAGATGTAATAAATTGACATAAAAAATATTTGACTGGGTTTTATTTATGTGCGTTTAAAACTGCAGAGTTTCCTCTATTCAAAGCAATTTGGCTTTTCTGATTCTGTGCACGTGTTTTGAAATGACAGCCGATTAGTTTCAGCAACTTCCTATTGGACACCCTGTAGTATTTTTAGCAGATTAAAAAATTACTTTTATGAAAATTTTGATAATGTCAGATAAAAATGTAAGTTTTTCTATTGAATGTCAGGAGGATAGCTCTGAAATTATTCCAACTGCCACTGGACTTTCGCTAACCAGCGGACTCAACAGGTCTTCAGACACTCGCACCGTCCATGATCAATGAAACCCAGTCAATGATCTATTCGATCCCCGATTCTCAATTAACTTATTTTTCCATTATCATTTTATCAAACTACAGACACAGTGATTTGTTTGTTCATTTATTTCAACAGCATCGCCCAACCAACATTACTTTTTCACGGGGATTCGGGACTTTATTTAGGTTCTTTTCTCAAGCACACTGGTCGCTTTATTCCACTATGTTCGAAGTGGAAACACGTCGGGAAGTCACATAGACGCGAAAATGCCCGAAAGTATACGAGGTACTGTAAATTTTGAATACAGTGAAGCGTGTATTTGGATCGAGAGGATGAGATAGGGAGGATACGTACATGCGAGGCTTGATGCCTGCCTTGCAGTGAAGAATCAGTCTGAGGGATTTTTCCGCGATGGATGCCACGATATATCTGTGCAGCTTTATAGGAAGGAAAATACGAAGAGAGACAATTTAGGTGAAGTAGAATTGAGGCGCGGACTGATGTGCGTGGATGGAGTAGCAGGGAGAAAAGCTCGGAAGCTGAGCTTTCGCTTTGTCTGCCTCTATGTATAGCGTGTACCTTGATCGTCATATTTATTTCTATGTTTCTTCGTCTCGCGAAGCCCATATAACTTGTACCCTAGACGGAACACGAGAGAGAGAGAGAGGGAGATAGAGAGGGAGAGAGAGAGAGAGGGAGAGAGAGAGAGAGAGGGAGAGGGAGAGAGGGAGAGAGAGAGAGTCTTCTCGTTGCTGCAGACGAGTTATTGATGCCTGGATAGCTCTCGATCTTTTTTTCTTCATGTTCCTCCTACCTTACCCGAACCTCCTCTTCTCCGCACCATGTCGGGGAATTGCTGCTGAAGCTTTTTCCTCCCTCCTCTTTGCTCCGCTTTTTTGCCCAAACTTTCGCGTATCGATGCCATCAGGAACTACAACGTACAAGGGTACTCTCTCTCTCTCTCTCTCTCTCTCTCTCTCATGTGTTATACAGATGGGCGAGCGTTTGCGCGGCGAGCGCGGAAAAGCCGATGAAATATCATCGCGATTTTCCAACAAAGCGTACCCCGCCGCTTTTGGACGAAGTGCCCGCGAATGGAGGCAATTTTTTCTCGCCCCAAAGCCCCCGTGCCAGTGACAGCGACCAAAATGCTCGATTGCATATATATACACCAGGTGTACAAGTATGAAATGCGGATTTTTTTTCTAAAAAAAAAAAACACGTTAAATTCGGAAGAATGATAAAAAGTGCTTTATTCAAAGTATGCTCCATCGCTTGTTATAGATTTTTCCGATCTTTCGGGCAATTTGTGAATACCACGCCAGTAAAAATCTTTCCCTTTTGCTGCGAACCATTAATCGAGCCATTTTTTCACATCTTCGTACGAACCAAAGCGCTGCTCAGCAAGTGCGTGACCCATCGATGCAAACAAGTGGTAATCGGAAGGAGCCAAGTCTGGTGAGTAAGCCGCATGGGGTAGAACTTCCCAGCTGAGTGCTTCAAACGTGTCGCGAACCGGTTTTGCCGTATGTGATGGAGCATTGTCATGAAGAAAAATTACTTTGTGTTGCCTCTTTCGGTATTCTGGCCTTTTTTCAAGCAGCGAACGGTTCAGATCGGTCAATTGTTGTTGGTCACGTTTAGTATTAACCGTTTCCCCAGGTTTTAACAGCTCATAATAGACCACGCCCCTCTGGTCCCACCAAACACAAAGCATCGTCTTTCTGCCAAAGCGATTCGGTCTTGCGGTCGATGTGGATGGTGCGCCTGGGTCTACCCATGATTTTTTGCGCTTGGGATTCTCAAAATAAATCCACTTTTCATCCCCTGTAACTATACGATGCAAAAACGACTTCCTTTTGTACCGAGCGAGCAAAATGTCACATGTGTTTTTGCGCTTTTCCATTTGCCTGTCGTTCAACTCATGTGGTACCCATCTACCGGTCTTCTGAATCTTTCCCATCTCTCGTAGCCGATTGGAAACAGCCTGTTGACTAACGCCCAATTGCTCGGCGAGTTGTTTTTGTGTTTGCGAATCATCTTCGTCCAAAAATGCTTGCAATTCCACATCTTCGTATTTTTTTGGCGGTTTTCCATGTTCCTTGTCTGCAACATCGAAGTCACCACTTTTGAAACGCCGAAACCATCGTTCACACATATCTTGCGATGGAGCATGTTCACCATAAGCTTCGCGAAGTAATCGGTATGATTCAGCAGCAGTTTTCTTCAAATGAAAACAAAAAATTAATGCTGTCCGCGAATGCTCTTTGTTCGGTATAAATTTCAACATATTGAACACATCAACACAACACTATGGACACATTTTTCCAATGTATCACTCGTGCGCGTCTGACACTTGTTGATGACACAAGAAAATGGCGCAGTGTCAAATCTTTATAGCACAAACTGCATTGGTCCACCATCTGTTGTCTGAAATCCGCATTTCATACTTGTACACCTGGTATATCTTAATAATATTGTAAAATTGCAGTGTACGTCTAAAGATTCGTTTTTTGTTCAGTCGGGTATCGAAAATCTTTGGTCATTTTGTCCGTCTATCCGTCCCGTTGACTGAACTTGGCGTGAAAACGAATCTTTTTTCTTGAAACACTTTGCCGTGTGTAAATAAACGCTTCGGGAATTAGCTTGTACTTTCTTTCATCCGGATCCATCGAGTGGAAGCTGAGAAAATGAGATTTTCTTTTTTAAACGGACAAGAAGGTTGACTATTGTCCGACCGCGTTCCAACCAGCTACCGAATCTTACTCAATTTTTTAAATGTTTTTCTTTCCGATGCTTCGAGTCCGAGTATGTATTAAGGGCTTACGTATACCTGGGTAGGTCGAAAAGATCGTTCTTTCAAAAAGGTGCTCATTCGAAAGTACTATCCTTTGAGTGTCTACCCTGAAAATTTCATAAGGAAGTTCGCAGTAATGACGAAGTTATAGCATTTTGTAATTGACCGGGTGAGCAACGACTAACGATTGGGGCGCAGGTAGACGCAGCCTTTGTCATCTGTTTGACTATGAGTTTGACTATGAATGAGGTTGACAGGAAAAAAAAGATCTAATGGAAGCGTCAACGTCTAAGGAAGATCCGTCATATGGCCCAGGAATCGACGATTTCATGTAAGTTTAAAATAAACCAGTCATTTCAGTGTAAAGTGTACTCAAAATTTTAAACGCGTTTTAATCGAAACAGTGTTTTGAAAATCGGTACCAGAAATATCTTCGCAACTACTGGACCGATGGGGATCAAGTTTTTCACAGTTATGCTTCACACCATAATCTAGTACCTAACGAGCCGTTTTTTCGATACCTGGCGTAGTTTTTTTTTTTTCATCATAAGTACTGAACAATTTTTCAGGCGAAAAATCGCCTGTTTTATTCCAATGACTGGAATAAAACGGCCAATTGTTCACAACGAAGCGTTGATTAAAAAAAATTGAAAGCCATATCTTTCTCATACGTTGGTGAGGTGAATGAATATTTAGTGGAGCAAAATGTACGAACGATGGTCGAGGAGCCATTTTTTTTTGCTCCTCCGACTTCCCAGCTGTCTATTTTCATATGTAAGCCTGGTATGTGCAGAGAGATTGTATCTGTATGAACATAGGAAGAGGCTGGGTCTCCTTGATACGGGTGTAACACGCGTTTTATACGATAAGCTTTAAAAGAAAGGGATTGAACGCGGGGTTGGAGGGGCAAGGGGTGTAGGATGAGAGAAAAATAGGGATGGATGACGGTGACGAGCCAAGATGAATTTTATCGTCACCGTACTTACCATCGCTAGTGGAACGCATTATATCACCCATCATATATATCTATATATATAAAAATATACAGGCAGTCTCAAATGAAGTCTCCCAAGCTTACATCTCAAAAAGCACGAAGGTTTATGAAAAATGTTTCATTTCGAGAGGAGAAAAAGATGGGGTCCAATGGGGGAAAAAGTCCAATTGACATCCCCATGTCAATTGGACTTTGGGTATAACCGCCAAGGTTGTGTGGAGATCAACGTCGAAATTTCTCAGTGGAAGCTTTATTTTTTATTGCATATTCTTGTAGCTATTAGTGTTAGGCCAAGACCTGATCTGCCGTTCCCTTTTTCGGAAACTGATCAGAAACGCCGCTTTCAATCCGCAGAAATAAAGGCCTTCTTGCCCGAGCAGAGTTCGGTGATAGTGGATTTTCGGGTACCTAACACGAGGGTACAATGTTTGGAATACCAATACGTTAGGGCCTCCGATGAACCTTTCGAATGGCAGAAACTGAACATTGTCACTCAAAGGAGGCCAATGCAGTGCGCAACTGAACCTCCGAAACCCCAGATGGACCTACTTCGAGCGCTCCCGCAGAACCTACTGGCCCTTCCCTTTCGGCCTACTGTAGGCGCACTGTCGACCCTCTGGACCCTCCATTCAGCCTACTGTAGGCGCACTGTAGACCCTCCGGAACCTCCATTCAGCGAAAACGTATTTACTTCGTCATCGAACGGGTTACCGGTCAGGCCATCAATGGAGTGTTGATGGAGGATATATCGAATTTGGGCTCAAAGCAGGTTAGGTGGGCTCGAGGCAACGGACTTGAGATCGAAAGCAGGTTAAGGAGGCTTGTGTTATGCACGTTTCACTGAAACTTGGGGTCGAAAGGTTTGGCAGGACTAACAGAGGCTACACTGGACCAAATAAAGGCCTCTTCGAGGAACTGAACTCGACAAATGGGCTTTGGTAAGTTCAACGGAGGCTGGCAGCTTGTGCATTACAAAAGAAATGAGTCCTGCGAGTGTTCAGAGGAGGCTATAAATTATGTCACATTTCTGTACGGACATACACACGTTTCCCCTTACAAAATTTTTTTATGTCTAACTTATATTCTATTAGCTTCCGCCCGCGTAGAATTTGGCCCAGAAAAACTTCATTAGAAGTTTCCCGCATCGTCTTTAAAAAAATCTTAAAATATGCGTTTTATTTGTTTTGAAGAATATTTATACGGTGTTTCAAGTTGATACACGCAAGGAAAGTTTTCCATACAAACTTTTACACCTCATTTCACCCTCTTAAGAATTGATTTTTTTCAAATCCTTTCTTAGTGCACTTCTACACCTTCTAAGGAACTTATGTCCCAAGTTTCAAGTTGGTATACGCAAGGAATATAATTTTCCGTACAAACTTTGACACCCCCTTTCAACCCCTTAGGGGTTGAATTTCGAGAAATCCCTACTTAAACGATGCCTTCAATATAAAATCGACACCCTCACCAAATTTCATGTTTCTACCGTAAGCGGTTTAGGCTGGGCGATGATGAGTCAGTCAGTCAGTCAGTCAGTCAGACAGTCAGTCAGTCAGTCAGTCAGTCAGTCAGTCAGTCAGACAGTCAGTCAGTCAGTCAGTCAGTCAGTCAGTCAGTCATTCAGTCAGTCAGTCAGTCAGTCAGTCAGTCAGTCAGTCAATCAGTCAGTCAGACAGTCAGTCAGTCAGTCAGTCAGTCAGTCAGTCAGTCAGTCAGTCAGTCAGTCAGTCAGTCAGTCAGTCAATCAGTCAGTCAGTCAGTCAGTCAGTCAATCAGTCAGTCAGTCAGTCAGTCAGTCAGTCAGTCAGTCACTCAGTCAGTCAAGACTTTGCCTTCTATATCTATAGATTGTCGTTTTGCCTTTCGTTTTCTCTCGCATTCGTTTCCTCGTTTATTATTTTGTCAATTAGTTGCAATCATACTTTATGTACATGCATAGTTTAGTTACAGGTTTCTTTTTTTTAGCACTGTCTGCATCTTTCTATCGATTTTCTCTCCTTTATTTATCCCCTATCAACTTTTCCAGATTTTCTACTATTTTATTTTTACTTTTCTTTGCTTTCTCGCTGAGATATGAGCTCGTAACACTTTATCTGAAACAACCTGTACGTACAAACACACCGCACTATTTCTGCTGCGGTATGCTCGAGCTCGAGAAATTTCATCAAATTTCGTCGCAAAGGGCCGTGCGGAGGGTGGCCCTTGGTATACGATCCGCTAAAAATGAATTATTATATTTCGTCACTGGGAGCGATAAATTCAGGGTCTTTTGCTTCATCATCGCGAAGAATGACAGGCGCTATGGAGCGAGACTGCCTTTTTACGCACGTTTGGAAATAACGAGACGGCTCTCCTTTTTAATTTTTTTTTACGATCGAGCCAAATGTACTCTCCCAGTGGATAAAATTACAAGAAATAGATAATAAAGTTGACGAATGAATGAAAATTTCGTGACCTACAAATGAATAAGGAAACGAACGAATAGAACGTGAGTGAAAATTTTACATTACGAGAGCAAGGAACATGCGATCGTTTGATGATAAAAAACGTCAAAGATGTTGGTCTCCCTCGTCAACAAGAGCGACGGAATACTACATTAAAGTACTCAATGTCTCTTTCCTTTTTTCTCATTCTCTCTCTCTCTCTCTCTCTCTCTCTCTCTCTCTCTCTCTCTCTCTCTCTCTCTCTGTCTCTCACACTCTCTCCACATCGTCAATCGAAACAATTGAAATCTTCAATTTCAAATTGTAGTGAAAAAATTTCAATTTCAAATTGCGATGAAATAGTTAAAATTTGCAATTCCATATTGTGGCAGAAGAGTTGAAATTTATAATTCTAAATTGTGACGCAACAATTGAAATTTGTAAGTCCAAATTCTGACGAAACAATTGAAATTCAAAAGAACGAATTATGCGGAAATAATTTTAATTCAGATTTATAATAAATAAACTCTTCTTTTTTTTCGGTGGAATAAAATTCTTTGTCACCGGCGAGTCAACACGCGTGCAATTGCATTTGTACGGAGCACTCAAGAAAGTTTTGGGACGTGAGAAGCTCTGAGCGAAAGGACAAAGAGAGGGAGAGAGAGAGAGAGAGAGAGAGAGAGAGGGGGGAGGAGACAAACGCGGAAGTTGAGGAGATAGTCGCGCCGTTGACATCCCCGATGATTCATGAATCTAGCGTATAATAGTGGCATCACCTACTTCTCGCACTGTGTGTACATAATACGTGTGTACATATATACAGGGTGTCCTGTAATGAATGGTTAATCCTGCAACTGTCGATAGGTCACATCATGTCCTATATTCCAGTATATAGTGATAGGTCACTATATACTGGAATTTCAGTTTAGTAAAAGTCCTACGGTTTTCGAGATTTTGGGCTTTATATTATTGTAAAAAAAATCATGTGCTTTCGATTTTTCGCATGTTATTTCTACAAATGATAACTTTTTTTACTCGGTTTTTTTTTTTAATACTCTTGGTTATTTGTTTTATCTAGAAAAGTCTTCTTTTTAACCTTAAATGTTAAGAAAACTTTATGAAAAATGTCTTATGCAGCATTGTCATACATACCAATTTGAACTTTGATAGCCTGTGGTGTAAAAAAAAAGTACTACGCATATCGTGCGAATTACAAAAAGTTGCTTAGTTATTGTCAATTCTAAAATTGTATTATTCTTTGACGTTCGTCTTTTGAAATTTTTTCTATCGAATTGCAAATAATTTTTTTTATCGAATTTCAAATGTTTCTCGAATTTCACATGTTTTTCGAATTTCAAATAATTTTTTTATCGAATTTCAAATGTTTTTCGAATTCCAAATAATTTTTTTTATCGAATTTCAAATGTTTTTCAAATTTCAAATAATTTTTTTATTGAATTTCAAATGTTTTTCAAATTCCAAATAATTTTTTCATCGAATCTCAAACGTTTTTCGAATTTAAAATAATTTTTTCTATCGAATTTCAAATAATTTTTTAATCGAATTTCAAATGTTTGTCGAATTCCAAATAATATTTTTATCGAATTTCAAATGTTTTTGAAATTTGAAATCATTTTTTTAATCGAATTCCAAGTAATTTTTTTATCGAATTTCAAATGTTCTTCGAATTTCAAATAATTTTTTTATCAAATTGGAAATAATTTTTTTTTATCGAATTTCAAATGGTTTTTGAATTTTAAATAATTTTTTTATCGAATGTTAAATGTTTTTCGAATGCCAAATAATTTTTTTATCGAATTTCAAATGTTTTTCAAATTTCAAATAATTTTTTTATCGAATTTCAAATGTTTTTCGACTTGCAAATAATATTTTAATCGAATTTCAAATGTTTTTCGAATGCCAAATAATTTTTTTATCGAATTTCAAATATTTTTCAAATTTCAAATAATTTTTTTATCGAATTTCAAATATTTTTCGAATTCCAAATAATTTTTTTTAATCGAATTTCAAATGTTTTTCGACTTGCAAATAATTTTTTAATCGAATTTCAAATGTTTTTCAAATGCCAAATAATTTTTTTATCGAATTTCAAATGTTTTTCGATATGAGGAACATTTTATCTGAGACACATTGTATAGAAGTAGATACATATATAGAGAAGTACGATTCCATTGTGGCTGCTCGTCTGGACAGACGTATTTCGGTCAAGCGTACAACGGAAACGAGCTACTACTCCCGTGGGTAATGTGTAGTACGAAATGTGCGCCGAGTGAGTTACGACTAGCGCCCTCTTCTCGCCTTTCAAAAGCTCAGAAATAAGTAGGGAAAAAGGAGAAGCTAACCTCAATCTAAAGAATTTTTTAATTTTATTAAAAACAATTTATAATCTAATAATATATTTAATAACAACGAAAGTGACAGGACCAGCTTTATGCGAAGAGTATTGTTATTTTTTAAATATAAGTTAAAAGCTCATAAACGAATTGTATCAAAGCCCAAAGAAGTTTTTCCATACAAACTTTAACACCCCATTTCCACCCCCTTAGGGGTTGATTTTCAAAAAAAAATCCTTGGTGCACCTCTGCACGTTCAAAATTTCATGTTCCTATCTTTAGTGGTTCAGGCTGTGCGTTGTCTTCAAGTCAGTCAGTTAGCCACGGTAACTTTTTTATATGTACAAATTAAATATCAACAACAATATGAAATTTTATATGATTAAATATACAAATATTTAACCCTTCGTGGTCACACTTCCAAATTCAATCGCGGTCGTCACACTTGGATCGATTCTACCCAGTCAGTTTTCAAAAAAAAAGTATTGTGACCAAACTATCCGTCCGAAGTGGTTTCAAAAAATTACGAAACACGCTTTGAACTTTCTAGGTGATGTACGAAAAATTTATTTATACGAAATAAAACGGCGACATGTTAAAAAAAAATTCATAAAGAAGTGAAAAGGCAAAAAAAGTCACTTTTTTGCTTAAAAAAAATCATAGTTCCGTGAATTTTCAACATTTGCACCTAAAATTTGGACGTGATACTCTTTAGATATGCTACTTTTGGGAAAAAAATAGATAAAAAACTTTTGGGAAAGAATAGAAATATTGTCAGGCTGGCCTGATACTTGATCCGGGCCTCATCAAGCTGTAGTACGGAGGCCTTATTTAAGGCATGTCTTATTTTGCCCATTCCGGCTGGTGTCAGGCGATAGTCAGGCAACTGGATGTACGTTCTCTTCCAGTTGCCTGATCCGGCTAGCTTCAGGCGCTGGTCAAGCAACTGGACTTACGGCTTACTTCAATTTGCCTCATCCGGCTAGCTTCAGGCGATCGTCAAGCAGCCGGACTTATACAGTTTGGCGTTGAAAACGTGCATCTATGTGAAAAATGTATTTGATAAATAAAAATGTATATTTAGTTGGAAAAATAAACTATTAGCGTTAATTGTAATTTCGTGCCTTTTTCTCTTTTAAATATACTTGGTAATTTTTATTTCATGAATAATTAGGACATCCTAAGCAGGGCTTCATTGCATCATACTGGCTAGGCCATGATTTTTCATTTCGTTCAAGCCTTACACAATCAAGCTCTGATCAGGCCTTGATTTTTCACTCTGATCAGGCCAAAGTCAGGGATTGCGTTTCAAAAATGATCAGGGCTTGATAAAGAATCCTAATCAAGGCAGGAAAAAAGAAATCAGGATGCCTGATCAGGCCTTTATTGTAGCCGGAGCAAGATTTCTACTCGGGACAGTCCAATTCGAAGCCAGGAACTATTATATATATTTACGCCAAAAATTGATCGACGGGTCGATTCTACCCAGGATGACCACGAAGGGTTAATATCATTTTGAACTTGATTTGAAATTACTATAATCTTTTTCACCACACTTACAATCCTAAAAAAAATAGTTCAACGATTTAATCGCCACTGCTGTCAAGGGCTGTTCGAAAAAGTGGAATACCAACGAACTCCATGACTGCCAAAGACCGAATTGGAAACTGGGGGGGCCAACGCGATTTTGCAGTTGGCTGAATGGGGTTTAGGAGTCTGAGACTACAAATAAACAAACAAATTCGTTTTGCACGAAGTGCTAAGTGGGGAACAAAAGGGAGGCAATGAAAAGAGAGGAAGTCAGGAGAGGAGATAGTGCTCGAGAGATTTTTCGTTGAATCGACCCATTAGCGTTAAAATGATCTCTCTCTCTCTCTCCCTCTCTCTCTCTCTCTTTGTCCCGCTGATTCTTCCCTGTGGCCCAACGACGTCGTGCACACATTCGTGACGTTTCTAGGTGTACGGCGGAAAAGCTTTAGAAATGACGGAGGAGTAGTGAAAGGAGGAGAGAGAGATAGGGAGAGGTGGAGAGGGGGGGGGGGGGGGGGGTAGTAAAACGTTTAAGCTCGTACAGTATAAGAGGACCTTTGAGAGCTTTGGTCCTCCACTCTCTGCTCCCTCCATCTTTCTGGCTCATCATGGGGGAAAGTAATACATATATATATATATATATTCGCTAGTACACACACGTGAGCTTTTGCAAAGTGCGCGACATTCGTGAGTAAGTGTGGGCCTGTATGGCATTATAAATTACGAGGGTGTAGAGGAATATTGCGTGTAACTCTGCGAGTCTAGAAAGAGAAAGAGAAAGAGAGAGAGAGAGAGAGAGAGAGAGAGAGATATGCGTTGAGAGACGTGCCTATATGTATGCATCCCTGGAGGATTTGTACGAGTCTTTCTGATTAAAAAATGAATCCTCTTTGATTCTGTGATTCAAGAAGGCAGGCGAAATTTATCGTTTCAAAGTGATACGTTTTTTGTGATATTTTTCCGTTTTATTCTTATTATCTGCATATGTTTATATATTAGGTGTGTGAATTAATTTTTACAGATTTTTCTAGCAGGCTGGGAATCCTCTTTCAAGTTGAAATATTTCAACGTCGTTTTAGGATTTTAAAGTATTGACATAGCCCTGTTCAAGACGCTGTATGAATTTATTGGGCGAGCATCATAACCTTAAAATAAAGTAGCAAGAACAATGGCAACCGATAAGCTGCACATTCGCCACTGCATCCTTTACGAATTCCAACGAGGAAAAAGTGTCACCAAAGCGTGGGAGTCAATTTGTTCTGTGTTCGGGAAGAGTATTGTGTCATACGAAACATGCAATTATTGGTTTAAACGTTTTGGAAACAATGATTTCGAACTCAGTGACCGTGCGCGTACTGGAAAGCCTGAAAAATTTTCGGACGACGATTTGGAAACTTTACTGGTCCAAGATTCTTCACAGACACAAGAAGAACTCGCAGCCCAACTAGGAGTTGATCGATCAACCGTTGCCAAGAGGTTACACGCGATGGGAAAAATTCAGAAGCTCGGGAAATGGGTCCCACACGAACTTACCGAATAAAACCTCGGACAACGGATGAACACGTGTCTTTGGTTGCTTAGCAAACAACGAAGGAAGAACTTTCTCTGGAAAATCGTGACGGGGGATGAAAAATGGATCCTTTATGAGAATCCCAAGCGGTAAGAATCATGGGTGGACCCTGGAGAACCAACAACATCAACTCCCAAACCGCAAATGAACGTCAAAAAAAATGTTTTTGTGTATCTGGTGGGACATAAAGGGTGTTCTTTATTATGAACTTGTAGAACCGGGTCAGACGATCACTGCAGAACGATATAGTGACCAATTAAATCGTTTAAGCGATGCAATTGAGCAAAAAAGGCCATTCACAGGACACGGAAGGCGAAAAGTCATTCTCCTGCATGATAACGCTCGACCTCACGTTGCTCGTACGACCCAAACAACTATTTTAAACCTGGGCTGGGAAGTTCTTCCTCATTCGGCATATTCACCGGACTTGGCCCCATCCGACTATCACCTATTTCGATCAATGGCGCACAGTTTAAGAGGGAGCCACTTCCGAGAAGTCGAAGATATTAGGAAATTCGTCGATGACTTTATCGCCTCGAAACCAGCCAGCTTCTATCGTGATGGTATCTGTATGCTACCAGATCGGTGGCAGAAGGTTGTAGAAAGCAACGGAGGATATTATCCGGATTAAACACGGTTTTGTCTTTTTTTTAATAAACCTTAAGTATGGAAAAAAAACTGTAAAAATTAATTCACACACCTAATATATATAGAATTCTATTGACGATTATATAAACAATTATATAAATATATATATAAAATTCGTTGCATTTCAACAAGTAAAAATGAATGTATGTGAATATTATTCGTTAGCATGCAACGAATTAGACGTTTTTTTAAATTCATTTTTATTATTATTGAACGGCTCTCTCTCTCTCTTCCTCCCTCTCTCCCTCCCTTCCCTCTCTCTCTCTCTCCCCCTCTCTCTCAATGTTTACTCATTTATCTTTATTAGTTGAAAAGTAACGATTTTTTTTTCGTTTTTTGTTAGTTTTTCATTCGTATTATTATGTAAAATCTTTTTACACACACATATACATATATATATATATATATTCATTTATATACACGTGCCTGCACGGCAAAGTCACAACGAACGCGTCAATGAATCGGCTGCCAACCTCGGTGTGGGTTGTACGTACTAAGTGGTCCATTCAGGGAACGAGAGAAAGAGAGAGAGAGAGAGAGAGAGAGAGAGAGAGAGAGAGAGAGAGAGAGAGGAACAGCACCGCGGAATACATTACAGGAAGTGGCAGTTAAAAAGCCCTCCTTCATCACGGACCCAATTCTTATAAAGTGCTCGACATTATGTGCCATGCTTTAATTCAAGCTCATTTGTATTTGCCTTCGTTACAATTTCCGACAAATTAATTCATACCTTGCTTCTAATTGAATTATGCAAAAGCAGATGACACTCCGTCGTAATATCTTTGTAAATTCGATGAGGCCACTTTCCATGAATAAATTTGCTGAATTTCTCTTTTTTTTTTTCCGTTTCTTTTTTCATGAAAAAAAAATCAAGTTCTCCGTGTAATCGCGATGTTGAAGAGTTTGGAGTGCAATGAAGACTAGGTGTTTTTTCTTTTTCTTGTCTTGAAAAACAAAACAATTGTTTTGTCGCTTTCTTGTCTTAAACAAAAAAACAATTGTTGTTTCTTTGTCTTGTCGTGATAACAAAAACTTCGTTTTTCTCTTTATTTTCTTGAGAAAAAAAAATTGTTTTTTCTCTTTCTTATCTTGAAAAAAAAAAAAAAAAAAAAAAAAATGTTTCGTCTTCTTGAAAAAAAAAATTGTTTTTCTTTCAAGAAAAGAAAGAGAAAAAACAATCGTTTTTTTTTCATGACAAGAAAAAGAAGAAACAATCGTTTTTTTTTACATTTTTTATTTCAAGATGAGAAAAAGTAAAAAAATAATTGTTTTTCCTTTCTTTTCTTGGAAAAAAAAAAAACAATTGTTTTTTACTTTTTCTTATCTTGAAATAAAAAATGTTCGGTCTTCTTCTTGTCTTGAAAAAAAAAAGTATTTTTTTTTTCAAGACAAGAAGAAGACCGTACATTTTTTATTTCAAGATAAGAAAAAGAAAAGAACAATTATTTTTTTGTCAAGAAAAGAAAGAGAAAAAACAATTTTTTTTTTCAAGAAAAGAAAGAGAAAAACAATTTTTTTTATCTTCTCTTGAAAAAAAAAACAACAATTGTTTCTTCTCTTTTTTTGTCTAGAAAAAAAAGTTTATTTTTTCCCTAAGGCCTTAGGCCACTCTAGGATTTTCCAAAAATCGATTTTTTTTGTTTGTTAAAAATGTACCTTAGTACCTATAAAATTATATTCCAAAAGATTATAGGTGTGAAAAATTTCTAAGTACTCGATTTTCGAATTCTAGTCGAATTTTCGAACCCCTCTTGATTCATGTCGTGACTTTCTACATAAATTTAAACGCGTTTATCGCAAAATTACATTTTTCAAGTCGGCCGGACTCATAACTCAAACAAATTTCAACCGGTTCACATGAAATTTTAACTGTATATTTAGAATTACATTTTTTATAGTTCCTTTTTTTATAAACAATTTTCTGACCATTTTCTCATGGCATTTAATACTTTTTGCTTTAGAAATGCGCCATTTTGACAAAAAAAAAAACAATATATCAAAACAAATCCTACGTACTTCTATAGCTATTCTTATATATAATCGAAAAAACTTTAGTGTCTCATCATAACTAAAAAAATTAAAGGAGCTGTTGGTCCGGCCGTTGACCTTCCAGAAATAAAGGCGTCATCGGAAAAATGCTGCACAGTCGCCATTTTGACATTTATCGCTGTGAAAAAAATATTGTATAGTCAATTACGTGTACAATAAAACCCCTATTTTGTAATTTTGATTTATTTTATGGTTTCGCTGAAGAAAAAAAAAATCACAAAATATGCCCTTTTTTTTGCCTCTGGAGTGGCCTAAGGCCTTAAACTCATCAATCAAATCCTAAAGGTTTTATTTTCATTTTTTTTTTTGCTTCGTCCTCCCTTTCCGTGATACCCAGCGAACATTCGTGTCCGCAGAGCCAAAGCCTAAAGAATAAAAAACCGCAAAAAAAAAAAAAAAGAAAAGTAATAGACAGCGAGAATTAGCTGTTTTTTTTTTACCTTTCGGAGCATCTCCTCGAGGGACTCCATGTCCAGGGCGGAGTTGTTGTTCTCGGTTTGTACGGGCTGAACCATTTGTCAAAAAGTTTCGGGGCCGTAGCAGCACCGCACAACGCACTCGCGAATAATATAAATATAAATATATATATAGATATATATATATACACAAATATTCGTGCGTATCGATCTTACGCGGTTGCGTTGCAACTCCCGCGTAAAACTTGCAACTCCACAAACACACACCCACACCCACCGCTCGCAAATTCTCGTTTTTACACACAAACTATGCCACTGTTTTTTTTTTGTTTTTTTTTTTTTTTGTATTTTCTCCTGCTTTTTTTCTTCTTCTTCAATCCCGCGCGCAGCGATCGACGCGATCAATCAATAATCGCGAACTTCTCGCAACCGGGCCATGCTTCGAGGTCGCTCCCCGATTTTTTCGTCCCTTTGCCCGGCGCGAAGTGATCTGAGGAAAAAGGATCGATGGAGGAAAAACAAAAAAAAAAAACAAAAAAAAACGTAAACATCCCACTTTCTAATGTAATCCGAAGAAAATGAAACGTTGGGAAAAAAATCCGAAGAAAATGAACAAAAAAAAAATAAAATAATTATTATAAAAACAAAAAACGCGACTGCTTAAAAATAATGAACTGAAAAGGGAAGAAGCAAGTATCACAATACCTATATAAAATTCGACTGAGTAATGCTTTAAACTTACGTTTGTCACCGCATGCGGTGACAAACGTAAGTTTTGATAGATCTTTTTGTGCCAGCAGGTAACAAAGTATTGTTTGTCCCCGCCTGCACCACCTCGAAGCATTACTCAGTCGAATTTTATACAGATATTGTGATACTTGTTTTTCCCTTTTCAGTTCATTATTTTTAAGCAGTCGTGTTTTTTTGTTTTTATAATAATAATTTTATTTCAAACTTTTTGAGTTTTATTAAGGCAGTAGTCTGCTTTACAGGCTTCAAAAAATCGATTTTTCGTTTTTGTCTTAAATCTATTCCAAAACTATCCAAGAATATGTGTTCAAAATTTTAGAGGCCAATTCGACATATTTTCGAAGCTAGATCAGTTTTAGTGGCCGAGCGTCGAGCAGGTGCGAATGCTCGGGCAGACTTTACAGCCCGTTTTCTCGAGTTTTCATTTTCACAAGTTTTGGAAAACGGTGCCGGCGATAGTAAAAACAATATATGTCCGATCGAAAAAAACCAAAGTGATCTAGCTTCAGTATTGAATTATCTTCTATTTGAACTAAAAAAGTTGGACAAAAGTACTATTTAAATTACTTGTTTTGCAACTTAAAGTGAATTTTTTTTTTCAAAAAAGTGATTTTTTTTTTCAAACTTCGAAAAAATTTGGAATTTCGTCATTTCTTCGGTATTTTTTTAGTTCATATAGAAAAGGAACTTATAAAAACTAAAAAAAAAATTGGTTCCACTGTTTCAGATGCATCGCACGACCTCCATCACCGGCACCGATTTACGAGTGCACACTCCAGGCGCCCCAGAAAAATCGTTACAACTTTGGCAAATTTCAATAATTTGTAATAATAAAAATTGTTTTTTAAAGCTTGAATATAATATACTATCGTCTCAAAATTTCGTTTACCGCAATCATTTCCTTCCCTTTCAAAAAAATTGTTGAAAAAACGCTTTTTTTTCGGCTCCTAAAGCAGACTACTGCCTTAACCGACAAGTTGTCAACCGACTTGATACGTTCTTGCTAGAAAATGATAGTTCGGGCGTCCCGATGTATTGCAGGTACGCTTTTTGACAATTTGTGTTAAAACAGTAATATAAACGTGATATGATACATATATTTTTGAAATGGTCTTTTCACCAGCTTTCATTTGATACCCATATTGCTGTATGCAAACGCAGGAAAACCTCATGTATTTTAAATGGAAAACTTCAACCCCCGTGGTCAAGGGTTAAACATTTTTTTTTTTATCTGAAAAAATTACAGCGTTACTTTTTACGTATTTCGAACCGATTTAGGGGGCGGAAAGGGTAAAATTAATTTTGACCCCAAATAATGACCACCCTAATACATACATACATACATACGCTCGAAAAACATTACCCTCCTTCCGACGCAGTCGGGTAAAAATTAAGTTGTATTCGTACTCTTACTTAACTCATTTTTGTTGATTTATTTAATGAATTTATTCATTTCATTTATTTAAATTTAATCGATGAAAATGGATGAACGTAATTAAGTTTTATTTATTAAGGAGTAATCGATTGAATATGAGTTAATAAAAAATCATGAAAATCTCGTCGTTATTGCGAACACATCGTTAGGTACGCTGCCAGAAAAGCAGAGCAGGGTACGAGAGAAATTTGTTACGTGAAGGAAAAAAAAGATGGAAAGAAAAAAAACGAAAACCCAATGCCATCGCGTGTCTTTCGTCAATAAATAAAGAGCTTTCGTAAACTGGCATATATATATATATACATATATATATATATAACACGAACATATATGGGGCATTCCACGCCAAATCGACCACTTTCCC
>OZ010714.1:1141459-1205185 GCA_963932345.1 Ophion ventricosus | reverse complement strand
AAACGAGACACGGATACTTGTTTTCTCTCGTTTGCGTTGTTTGCTTGACGAGGTTTTTTTTTTTTTTCGGTGCAATTGATTTTTGTTTGCTTTTTTTTAGATCGAGGCTATAAAAAAGCGCAATGCTTAACTCGTATGCAGTTATTATTATTATTATTATTATTATTATTATTGTGTGTTTGGCGAATGTTTGGTTATGGTTTTAATTAAAAATTCACTGTTGTAATTCTCTGATGGTACAGGGGTGAAGAGGGTTGGTAAAGTGTGGGGGTGTTCAATCAAAATTTCAAAACGATATTCCGATTCCTTCTAACGGTATGTATATAAATGATAAAGACTCTCCGTTCGACTCCCAAGCGCGCTCAGATAGCCACAAGCGCTCAGTTAGGTAGTTTGTTTGGGTTTAAATGCCTTTACTTATATACCCTATTACCCTATAGGGGTAATAGGGTATATAAGTAAAGGCATTGACAGGGAATGATAGGGTATTCCCTATCATTCCCTGTCAGGGAATGATAGGGAATACCCTATCATTCCCTGACAGGGGCCCGGTCCGGCTCTTTTACGGAAAACCCTACTATGGAATCCACAAATAATCCATTGAAGGCCCCGAATTGCATTAGGTATAACCCTGCCAATTTTCCGCACGGGATATATTTATAACACGCATCCTGAAGAACGTTCGAGTGATTTTCTTTGCCCAAATTCGCTCGGATAAATATATTGTCAAATAAAAAGAATATCAATTTTCGTTTCGTTCGAACGATTCAAACATCAAGACCATATGCTAACTTCAACACTATAATTGCCTTGATAAATCTCGATAATTCAGAAATTCAAAGGACTCACCTTTTCCCTGAGCATGTCTCTGACCCTGGTGGCTTGGCTCCTGCTTCGATGTAGTTCCAGCTGGAGTTCGAGGCACCTCTCCTGCCAGTTGAGTTCCTCGGCCCCGTTGTTTGGATATCCATCGAAGCTTTTTGATGCTCCGTAATTAGGTCTAACTTCGGTTTTCTCTCGTTTGGAGGACTCGTTGGTCGATCTACCTGAATTTTTGTTGCCGACAAGGCTGACGGTTGGCACGAGTGTATTGGCAGGATTGTTGGAAGCAAGTGTTGCAGCGGCTCTCTCGATAAGAAGCCGATGTGAATCATTGTTGGTCGAATGATCGCGTCGCTCGTCGATCGTTCGTTGTCCGCGATCGGCAAACGAGCAAGTTCTCTCGTGTGTATTGCTCCTTACGGATGTTGCGTGAGTCTGTTGTTGTTGCTCGTAGATAGCTCGGCCAAGGCGATTGTACGTCTGGCTGATGTCAAGGGCTTTGTTCTCGAAGCTGCTTGGACCAAGTTCAGCGCCGTGAGAATAGCTCCTTTTTGTATCAGCCGGATACTCGACACGACCGCTTGGCTCGGACGTAAAGTCGTAAGGATTACATTTTACGGTCTTGGGATCTTTGAGCTCGGAGTAGCCTGCGCCCTTGGCACTGTCGGCAAAGCTTTTGTCCTTTTGGAAGACAAGATTGCAGGGTACGTTGACGTAAGGTGAATTGGCAAAATGGCCTGATGACGATGATGATGAAGACGGTGGAGATTCCGTGCGAAGCTGATGATGAAGCTGCTGTTGCTGATGATGATGATGATGATGATGCTGATGATGATGACGATTATGCAGTTGGAGCTGATGCTGGCTTGGCCTTGGTGGAGGTACCGGCGCCTGTCTGCCTCGTCTTGGCAATAAACGCGGACTATCAGGACCGCTTGACGTTCCTCGGCAAGATTCTGAGCGCGCGACTTCATCCCTCGTCGTGGCTCTTACACCCATACGCGGGCTGCACGGCGCCGAACTCGAGCTTCCAAAGTCCGAGGCGAGGCGAGCTATCGGATCGAGTATCTGCGAGAGCCTGCGACCCTGAGGCGAACCTCTTATCTCGTCCATTATTCGATCTATGATAAACGCCCGCTTCTTACTCTCCTTTCTTGCTCTTGGGGAATTGCCTGCTCAGGATGGCCGGCCTTGGGGATGCGGGCATTTCGGGTCACTCGAACGGGGCGGCATTACCGAATTCTTCAAGTCCCTTCTTCTTTTCTCTATCTTTCTCTCGTACACTCGCGGTCTCTTTCCTAACTCGCTAGATCTCGAGTCACGTGCTCTCCAACAGTGGCTCCTCATCTGGCTCGACGCTGCTCCTGCTCATAACTCGACCGGCATCGAGGCACGCGCTCCTTCTCTCGATCATTTCTCGATCGTTGGAACCTTTTATCGGGCGCGACGAGCCTTCGATCTGAAATCATTTGTCAACGGAACTTCTGTAGCCTAAGATCTTGACTTTAAGGGGGGAACATTGTAAAAACCGTTTACAATGTTCAAAAAATCGATTTTTTTTCACATATTTCGAAAGTATAATATACCCCCTAAAAAACTTTAACAAGTAAAAAAAAACGCCAAGTAATAAAAAATGCCCTCGAAAAAATTATCGGTTGTTTCACTATCTACAAGATTCTAATTAACCTCGAAATATTTGTGATTTTTTTCAAATAATAGTTTTATTTAGATTCTAATTTTTCAACTCAAACGTACAAAAGAAGTGAAATAACTTTTTATGAAAAAGCCAAGCAAGATTACCAGAAACGTACAGAAAATTACCAAACTCTAGTAATACCATTTTTCTCAATATTTTGTTTTCAAAAACCATTTTACTCTTATAATAAAAGTACGAATCACGATTATATAAAAGTACAACGTATGCATCACACAAGTACTGTATGTATGTATCACTAGAAAAGCTGGGCAACGACTTGGCGTGCATGGTTAAGAAAAAAAGCTCGGCGAAGGATGACGTTTTCTCAACAACCTGACCATTAGTTTAAGAAAAACATAAATTGACGCAATTTATTATGTAACTGCAAACCAAGTTTCTGATTCCGCAAAGTATAACTTAAAAAATCAGTGATGTACCCCTAGACCACACGGCTCTTGAAATCTCACTTTATTTGCATACCTTGAAAAGTTGTGTGGAAGTATTCACTTTCTACTCTATTGCAGAACCACCATACATCTCATGAAATCTATTGCGTCGTATAAATTTTGGTGTAATGAACATAGTTTTGGCAGGCTGAAGGTTTGAACTACGGTCCGCACCACTTGCTGGTGGAAAAGGAATATCGATATTACTCTTGACACCTATCGCTCCATTTCCGATAATCTGTCTCAGTACAGTGGAACATCTCATTTCTAATAATCCTGTATGCCTGATGTGATGTTACAATTTGAAATAATCTATGTAGATAAATTGTTGCAAAAGTTACTTTTGCAAGCGGTAGAGACGTTTCTGTAAGAAAATCGTGTATCTTCCCGAGCTTTTTTTCTTAACCATGCACGCCAAGTCGTTGCCCAGCTTTTCTAGTGATACATACATACAGTACTTGTGTGATGCATACGTTGTACTATTATATAATCGTGATTCGTACTTTTATTATAAGAGTAAAATGGTTTTTGAAAACAAAATATTGAGAAAAATGGTATTACTAGAGTTTGGTAATTTTGTGTACGTTTCTGGTAAATTTGCTTGGCTTTTTCATAAAAAGTTATTTCACTTCTTTTGTACGTTTCAGTTGAAAAATTAGAATCTAAATAAAACTATCGTTTGAAAAAAATCACAAATATTTCGAGGTTAATTAGAATCTTGTAGATAGCGAAACAACCGATAATTTTTTCGAGGGCATTTTTTATTACTTGGCGTTTTTTTTTACTTGTTAAAGTTTTTTAGGGGGATTTTATTATACTACTAATGAATTACAAAAGATAATTGCTTCGTAGTCATTAATTAAAAAATGGCGGCTGCACAGCATCTTTGCGTCGATGGCTTTTTTTTCAAGGGCTCCACGGTCGGAAATGTAACTCATGCAATTTTTAGCTTGAAACAAGAAATCAATTTTTTTTAGATTGTATATAATAACAGCTAGAAAAGTACATAGGATTTTTTCGATATAGTCATTCTCGGCAAAATAGTACACTTATGAAATAAAAAGTTTAAGATTTTCGGAAAAAACGCCAGATAATTAATTATAAAAAAATACTGTGCAATATATGAAAAAAATCCTACGTATGTCGCCGGAGAATGCAATTTTGAATATACAGTTAAATTTTCAGATCGATGGGTGAAGATTTGTTCGAGTTATGTTTCCAACCAGTTAAAAATTGTGATTTTGAGAAAAATGCGTTTCAGTAAAACGCGTAAAACAGTTTTCAGTATTATAAAAACACGGAAAATTATTATAAACCTCTAATCTGCGATGTTGCCACTATACATACTACATTGCTTTTTATATTGATGTCGGGTTCCTCTGTTATCTTTCTGAGCGCTCTGAGGCTGATCCATGCCCCTTTTGCAACTTCAGACTGCGATTATTCGGAAAGCTTGATGCGCTGCGGGTCGGCCTCCGGGCACAGATTATAGCTGTTTGGGGTACTTAGACATTTTCATCGCCCATAATATTTTGGTATACGATATTTAAGATCCTTAAGCACCTTTTAAGGCAAAAAATGTTATTTCTTGCCTTAAATCATACTCAGATCACACTTGCATAGCATACATTGCAAGTTTGATCTGCTGATGGATAGGCGTTGGTTCTAGGTACTTTCGGGGTAGGATACTATGGTATTTGTATTGTTTGATGTATTCGAAAAGAGTTCTGGCTCCTAACTGTTGTCAAATAATTATAAACAATTTTTATCAGCATCTAAACTAAGCAAGTGTGATCTGCTGATGGATAGGCGTTAGTTCTAGGTGCTTTCTGAGTAGGATACTATGGTATTTGTATTGTTTGATGTATTCGAAAAGAGTTCTGGCTCCTAACTGTTGTCAAATAATTGTAAAAAAATTTTATCAGCATCTTAACTATGCAAGTGTGATCTGCTGATGGATAGGCGTTAGTTCTAGGTACTTTCTGGGTAGGATACTATGGTATTTGTATTGTTTGATCTATTCGAAAAGAGTTCTGGCTCCTAACTGTTGTCAAATAATTGTAAAAAAAATTTACCAGCATCTTAACTATGCAAGTGTGATCTGCTGATGGATAGGCGTTAGTTCTAGGTACTTTCTGGGTAGGATACTATGGTATTTGTATTGTTTGATGTATTCGAAAAGAGTTCTGGCTCCTAACTGTTGTCAAATAATTGTAAAAAAATTTTATCAGCATCTTAACTATGCAAGTGTGATCTGCTGATGGATAGGCGTTAGTTCTAGGTACTTTCTGGGTAGGATACTATGGTATTTGTATTGTGTGATGTATTCGAAAAGAGTTCTGGCTCCTAACTGTTGTCAAATAATTGTAAAAAAATGTTATCAGCATCTCAACTATGCAAGTGTGATCTGCTGATGGATAGGCATTAGTTCTAGGTACTTTCTGGGTAGGATACGATGGTATTTGTATTGTTTGATGTATTCGAAAAGAGTTCTGGCTCCTAACTGTTGTCAAATAATTATAAACAATTTTTATCAGCATCTTAACTATGCAAGTGTGATCTGCTGAAGGATAGGCGTTAGTTCTAGGTGCTTTCTGGGTAGGATACTATGGTATTTGTATTGTTTGATGTATTCGAAAAGAGTTCTGGCTCCTAACTGTTGTCAAATAATTGTAAAAAAAATGTATCAGCATCTTAACTATGCAAGTGTGATCTGCTGATGGATAGGCGTTAGTTCTAGGTACTTTCTGGGTAGGATACTATGGTATTTGTATTGTTTGATGTATTCGAAAAGAGTTCTGGCTCCTAACTGTTGTCAAATAATTGTAAAAAAAATTTATCAGCATCTTAACTATGCAAGTGTGATCTGCTGATGGATAGGCGTTAGTTCTAGGTACTTTCTGGGTAGGATACTATGGTATTTGTATTGTTTGATGTATTCGAAAAAAGTTCTGGCTCCTAACTGTTGTCAAATAATTGTAAAAAAATTTCATCAGCATCTTAACTATGCAAGTGTGATCTGCTGATGGATAGGCGTTAGTTCTAGGTACTTTCTGGGTAGGATACTATGGTATTTGTATTGTTTGATGTATTCGAAAAGAGTTCTGGCTCCTAACTGTTGTCAAATAATTGTAAAAAAATTTTATCCGCATCTTAACTATGCAAGTGTGATCTGCTGATGGATAGGCGTTAGTTCTAGGTACTTTCTGGGTAGGATACTATGGTATTTGTATTGTTTGATGTATTCGAAAAGAGTTCTGGCTCCTAACTGTTGTCAAATAATTGTAAAAAAAATTTACCAGCATCTTAACTATGCAAGTGTGATCTGCTGATGGATAGGCGTTGGTTCTAGGTACTTTCTGGGTAGGATACTATGGTATTTGTATTGTTTGATGTATTCGAAAAGAGTTCTGGCTCCTAACTGTTGTCAAATAATTATAAACAATTTTTATCAGCATCTAAACTAAGCAAGTGTGATCTGCTGATGGATAGGCGTTAGTTCTAGGTGCTTTCTGAGTAGGATACTATGGTATTTGTATTGTTTGATGTATTCGAAAAGAGTTCTGGCTCCTAACTGTTGTCAAATAATTGTAAAAAAATTTTATCAGCATCTTAACTATGCAAGTGTGATCTGCTGATGGATAGGCGTTAGTTCTAGGTACCTTCTGGGTAGGATACTATGGTATTTGTATTGTTTGATCTATTCGAAAAGAGTTCTGGCTCCTAACTGTTGTCAAATAATTGTAAAAAAAATTTACCAGCATCTTAACTATGCAAGTGTGATCTGCTGATGGATAGGCGTTAGTTCTAGGTACTTTCTGGGTAGGATACTATGGTATTTGTATTGTTTGATGTATTCGAAAAGAGTTCTGGCTCCTAACTGTTGTCAAATAATTGTAAAAAAATTTTATCAGCATCTTAACTATGCAAGTGTGATCTGCTGATGGATAGGCGTTAGTTCTAGGTACTTTCTGGGTAGGATACTATGGTATTTGTATTGTGTGATGTATTCGAAAAGAGTTCTGGCTCCTAACTGTTGTCAAATAATTGTAAAAAAATGTTATCAGCATCTCAACTATGCAAGTGTGATCTGCTGATGGATAGGCATTAGTTCTAGGTACTTTCTGGGTAGGATACGATGGTATTTGTATTGTTTGATGTATTCGAAAAGAGTTCTGGCTCCTAACTGTTGTCAAATAATTATAAACAATTTTTATCAGCATCTTAACTATGCAAGTGTGATCTGCTGAAGGATAGGCGTTAGTTCTAGGTGCTTTCTGGGTAGGATACTATGGTATTTGTATTGTTTGATGTATTCGAAAAGAGTTCTGGCTCCTAACTGTTGTCAAATAATTGTAAAAAAAATGTATCAGCATCTTAACTATGCAAGTGTGATCTGCTGATGGATAGGCGTTAGTTCTAGGTACTTTCTGGGTAGGATACTATGGTATTTGTATTGTTTGATGTATTCGAAAAGAGTTCTGGCTCCTAACTGTTGTCAAATAATTGTAAAAAAAATTTATCAGCATCTTAACTATGCAAGTGTGATCTGCTGATGGATAGGCGTTAGTTCTAGGTACTTTCTGGGTAGGATACTATGGTATTTGTATTGTTTGATGTATTCGAAAAAAGTTCTGGCTCCTAACTGTTGTCAAATAATTGTAAAAAAATTTCATCAGCATCTTAACTATGCAAGTGTGATCTGCTGATGGATAGGCGTTAGTTCTAGGTACTTTCTGGGTAGGATACTATGGTATTTGTATTGTTTGATGTATTCGAAAAGAGTTCTGGCTCCTAACTGTTGTCAAATAATTGTAAAAAAATTTTATCCGCATCTTAACTATGCAAGTGTGATCTGCTGATGGATAGGCGTTAGTTCTAGGTACTTTCTGGGTAGGATACTATGGTATTTGTATTGTTTGATGTATTCGAAAAGAGTTCTGGCTCCTAACTGTTGTCAAATAATTGTAAAAAAAATTTACCAGCATCTTAACTATGCAAGTGTGATCTGCTGATGGATAGGCGTTGGTTCTAGGTACTTTCTGGGTAGGATACTATGGTATTTGTATTGTTTGATGTATTCGAAAAGAGTTCTGGCTCCTAACTGTTGTCAAATAATTATAAACAATTTTTATCAGCATCTAAACTAAGCAAGTGTGATCTGCTGATGGATAGGCGTTAGTTCTAGGTGCTTTCTGAGTAGGATACTATGGTATTTGTATTGTTTGATGTATTCGAAAAGAGTTCTGGCTCCTAACTGTTGTCAAATAATTGTAAAAAAATTTTATCAGCATCTTAACTATGCAAGTGTGATCTGCTGATGGATAGGCGTTAGTTCTAGGTACCTTCTGGGTAGGATACTATGGTATTTGTATTGTTTGATCTATTCGAAAAGAGTTCTGGCTCCTAACTGTTGTCAAATAATTGTAAAAAAAATTTACCAGCATCTTAACTATGCAAGTGTGATCTGCTGATGGATAGGCGTTAGTTCTAGGTACTTTCTGGGTAGGATACTATGGTATTTGTATTGTTTGATGTATTCGAAAAGAGTTCTGGCTCCTAACTGTTGTCAAATAATTGTAAAAAAATTTTATCAGCATCTTAACTATGCAAGTGTGATCTGCTGATGGATAGGCGTTAGTTCTAGGTACTTTCTGGGTAGGATACTATGGTATTTGTATTGTGTGATGTATTCGAAAAGAGTTCTGGCTCCTAACTGTTGTCAAATAATTGTAAAAAAATGTTATCAGCATCTCAACTATGCAAGTGTGATCTGCTGATGGATAGGCATTAGTTCTAGGTACTTTCTGGGTAGGATACGATGGTATTTGTATTGTTTGATGTATTCGAAAAGAGTTCTGGCTCCTAACTGTTGTCAAATAATTATAAACAATTTTTATCAGCATCTTAACTATGCAAGTGTGATCTGCTGAAGGATAGGCGTTAGTTCTAGGTGCTTTCTGGGTAGGATACTATGGTATTTGTATTGTTTGATGTATTCGAAAAGAGTTCTGGCTCCTAACTGTTGTCAAATAATTGTAAAAAAAATGTATCAGCATCTTAACTATGCAAGTGTGATCTGCTGATGGATAGGCGTTAGTTCTAGGTACTTTCTGGGTAGGATACTATGGTATTTGTATTGTTTGATGTATTCGAAAAGAGTTCTGGCTCCTAACTGTTGTCAAATAATTGTAAAAAAAATTTATCAGCATCTTAACTATGCAAGTGTGATCTGCTGATGGATAGGCGTTAGTTCTAGGTACTTTCTGGGTAGGATACTATGGTATTTGTATTGTTTGATGTATTCGAAAAAAGTTCTGGCTCCTAACTGTTGTCAAATAATTGTAAAAAAATTTCATCAGCATCTTAACTATGCAAGTGTGATCTGCTGATGGATAGGCGTTAGTTCTAGGTACTTTCTGGGTAGGATACTATGGTATTTGTATTGTTTGATGTATTCGAAAAGAGTTCTGGCTCCTAACTGTTGTCAAATAATTGTAAAAAAATTTTATCCGCATCTTAACTATGCAAGTGTGATCTGCTGATGGATAGGCGTTAGTTCTAGGTACTTTCTGGGTAGGATACTATGGTATTTGTATTGTTTGATGTATTCGAAAAGAGTTCTGGCTCCTAACTGTTGTCAAATAATTGTAAAAAAAATTTACCAGCATCTTAACTATGCAAGTGTGATCTGCTGATGGATAGGCGTTGGTTCTAGGTACTTTCTGGGTAGGATACTATGGTATTTGTATTGTTTGATGTATTCGAAAAGAGTTCTGGCTCCTAACTGTTGTCAAATAATTATAAACAATTTTTATCAGCATCTAAACTAAGCAAGTGTGATCTGCTGATGGATAGGCGTTAGTTCTAGGTGCTTTCTGAGTAGGATACTATGGTATTTGTATTGTTTGATGTATTCGAAAAGAGTTCTGGCTCCTAACTGTTGTCAAATAATTGTAAAAAAATTTTATCAGCATCTTAACTATGCAAGTGTGATCTGCTGATGGATAGGCGTTAGTTCTAGGTACTTTCTGGGTAGGATACTATGGTATTTGTATTGTTTGATCTATTCGAAAAGAGTTCTGGCTCCTAACTGTTGTCAAATAATTGTAAAAAAAATTTACCAGCATCTTAACTATGCAAGTGTGATCTGCTGATGGATAGGCGTTAGTTCTAGGTACTTTCTGGGTAGGATACTATGGTATTTGTATTGTTTGATGTATTCGAAAAGAGTTCTGGCTCCTAACTGTTGTCAAATAATTGTAAAAAAATTTTATCAGCATCTTAACTATGCAAGTGTGATCTGCTGATGGATAGGCGTTAGTTCTAGGTACTTTCTGGGTAGGATACTATGGTATTTGTATTGTGTGATGTATTCGAAAAGAGTTCTGGCTCCTAACTGTTGTCAAATAATTGTAAAAAAATGTTATCAGCATCTCAACTATGCAAGTGTGATCTGCTGATGGATAGGCATTAGTTCTAGGTACTTTCTGGGTAGGATACGATGGTATTTGTATTGTTTGATGTATTCGAAAAGAGTTCTGGCCCCTAACTGTTGTCAAATAATTATAAACAATTTTTATCAGCATCTTAACTATGCAAGTGTGATCTGCTGATGGATAGGCGTTAGTTCTAGGTGCTTTCTGGGTAGGATACTATGGTATTTGTATTGTTTGATGTATTCGAAAAGAGTTCTGGCTCCTAACTGTTGTCAAATAATTGTAAAAATTTTTTATCAGCATCTTAACTATGCAAGTGTGATCTGCTGATGGATAGGCGTTAGTTCTAGGTACTTTCTGGGTAGGATACTACGGTATTTGTATTTTTTTATGTATTCGAAAAGAGTTCTGGCTCCTAACTGTTGTCAAATATTTGTAAAAAAAGTTTATCAGCATCTTAACTATGCAAGTGTGATCTGCTGATGGATAGGCGTTAGTTCTAGGTACTTTCTGGGTAGGATACTATGGTATTTGTATTGTTTGATGTATTCGAAAAGAGTTCTGGCTCCTAACTGTTGTCAAATAATTGTAAAAAAATTTTATCAGCATCCTAACTATGCAAGTGTGATCTGCTGATGGATAGGCGTTAGTTCTAGGTACTTTCTGGGTAGGATACTATGGTATTTGTATTGTGTGATGTATTCGAAAAGAGTTCTGGCTCCTAACTGTTGTCAAATAATTGTAAAAAAATGTTATCAGCATCTCAACTATGCAAGTGTGATCTGCTGATGGATAGGCATTAGTTCTAGGTACTTTCTGGGTAGGATACGATGGTATTTGTATTGTTTGATGTATTCGAAAAGAGTTCTGGCTCCTAACTGTTGTCAAATAATTATAAACAATTTTTATCAGCATCTTAACTATGCAAGTGTGATCTGCTGAAGGATAGGCGTTAGTTCTAGGTGCTTTCTGGGTAGGATACTATGGTATTTGTATTGTTTGATGTATTCGAAAAGAGTTCTGGCTCCTAACTGTTGTCAAATAATTGTAAAAAATTTTTATCAGCATCTTAACTATGCAAGTGTGATCTGCTGATGGATAGGCGTTAGTTCTAGGTACTTTCTGGGTAGGATACTACGGTATTTGTATTTTTTTATGTATTCGAAAAGAGTTCTGGCTCCTAACTGTTGTCAAATAATTATAAACAATTTTTATCAGCATCTTAACTATGCAAGTGTGATCTGCTGATGGATAGGCGTTAGTTCTAGGTGCTTTCTGGGTAGGATACTATGGTATTTGTATTGTTTGATGTATTCGAAAAGAGTTCTGGCTCCTAACTGTTGTCAAATAATTGTAAAAAAATTTTATCAGCATCTTAACTATGCAAGTGTGATCTGCTGATGGATAGGCGTTAGTTCTAGGTACTTTCTGGGTAGGATACTACGGTATTTGTATTTTTTTATGTATTCGAAAAGAGTTCTGGCTCCTAACTGTTGTCAAATAATTGTAAAAAAAATTTATCAGCATCTTAACTATGCAAGTGTGATCTGCTGATGGATAGGCGTTAGTTCTAGGTACTTTCTGGGTAGGATACTATGGTATTTGTATTGTTTGATGTATTCGAAAAGAGTTCTGGCTCCTAACTGTTGTCAAATAATTGTAAAAAAATTTTATCAGCATCTTAACTATGCAAGTGTGATCTGCTGATGGATAGGCGTTAGTTCTAGGTACTTTCTGGGTAGGATACTATGGTATTTGTATTGTTTGATCTATTCGAATAGAGTTCTGGCTCCTAACTGTTGTCAAATAATTGTAAAAAAAATTTACCAGCATCTTAACTATGCAAGTGTGATCTGCTGATGGATAGGCGTTAGTTCTAGGTACTTTCTGGGTAGGATACTATGGTATTTGTATTGTTTGATGTATTCGAAAAGAGTTCTGGCTCCTAACTGTTGTCAAATAATTGTAAAAAAATTTTATCAGCATCTTAACTATGCAAGTGTGATCTGCTGATGGATAGGCGTTAGTTCTAGGTACTTTCTGGGTAGGATACTATGGTATTTGTATTGTGTGATGTATTCGAAAAGAGTTCTGGCTCCTAACTGTTGTCAAATAATTGTAAAAAAATGTTATCAGCATCTCAACTATGCAAGTGTGATCTGCTGATGGATAGGCATTAGTTCTAGGTACTTTCTGGGTAGGATACGATGGTATTTGTATTGTTTGATGTATTCGAAAAGAGTTCTGGCCCCTAACTGTTGTCAAATAATTATAAACAATTTTTATCAGCATCTTAACTATGCAAGTGTGATCTGCTGATGGATAGGCGTTAGTTCTAGGTGCTTTCTGGGTAGGATACTATGGTATTTGTATTGTTTGATGTATTCGAAAAGAGTTCTGGCTCCTAACTGTTGTCAAATAATTGTAAAAATTTTTTATCAGCATCTTAACTATGCAAGTGTGATCTGCTGATGGATAGGCGTTAGTTCTAGGTACTTTCTGGGTAGGATACTATGGTATTTGTATTGTTTGATGTATTCGAAAAGAGTTCTGGCTCCTAACTGTTGTCAAATAATTGTAAAAAAATTTTATCAGCATCCTAACTATGCAAGTGTGATCTGCTGATGGATAGGCGTTAGTTCTAGGTACTTTCTGGGTAGGATACTATGGTCTTTGTATTGTGTGATGTATTCGAAAAGAGTTCTGGCTCCTAACTGTTGTCAAATAATTGTAAAAAAATGTTATCAGCATCTCAACTATGCAAGTGTGATCTGCTGATGGATAGGCATTAGTTCTAGGTACTTTCTGGGTAGGATACGATGGTATTTGTATTGTTTGATGTATTCGAAAAGAGTTCTGGCTCCTAACTGTTGTCAAATAATTATAAACAATTTTTATCAGCATCTTAACTATGCAAGTGTGATCTGCTGAAGGATAGGCGTTAGTTCTAGGTGCTTTCTGGGTAGGATACTATGGTATTTGTATTGTTTGATGTATTCGAAAAGAGTTCTGGCTCCTAACTGTTGTCAAATAATTGTAAAAAATTTTTATCAGCATCTTAACTATGCAAGTGTGATCTGCTGATGGATAGGCGTTAGTTCTAGGTACTTTCTGGGTAGGATACTACGGTATTTGTATTTATTTATGTATTCGAAAAGAGTTCTGGCTCCTAACTGTTGTCAAATAATTATAAACAATTTTTATCAGCATCTTAACTATGCAAGTGTGATCTGCTGATGGATAGGCGTTAGTTCTAGGTGCTTTCTGGGTAGGATACTATGGTATTTGTATTGTTTGATGTATTCGAAAAGAGTTCTGGCTCCTAACTGTTGTCAAATAATTGTAAAAAAATTTTATCAGCATCTTAACTATGCAAGTGTGATCTGCTGATGGATAGGCGTTAGTTCTAGGTACTTTCTGGGTAGGATACTACGGTATTTGTATTTTTTTATGTATTCGAAAAGAGTTCTGGCTCCTAACTGTTGTCAAATAATTGTAAAAAAAATTTATCAGCATCTTAACTATGCAAGTGTGATCTGCTGATGGATAGGCGTTAGTTCTAGGTACTTTCTGGGTAGGATACTATGGTATTTGTATTGTTTGATGTATTCGAAAAGAGTTCTGGCTCCTAACTGTTGTCAAATAATTGTAAAAAAATTTTATCAGCATCTTAACTATGCAAGTGTGATCTGCTGATGGATAGGCGTTAGTTCTAGGTACTTTCTGGGTAGGATACTATGGTATTTGTATTGTTTGATCTATTCGAAAAGAGTTCTGGCTCCTAACTGTTGTCAAATAATTGTAAAAAAAATTTACCAGCATCTTAACTATGCAAGTGTGATCTGCTGATGGATAGGCGTTAGTTCTAGGTACTTTCTGGGTAGGATACTATGGTATTTGTATTGTTTGATGTATTCGAAAAGAGTTCTGGCTCCTAACTGTTGTCAAATAATTGTAAAAAAATTTTATCAGCATCTTAACTATGCAAGTGTGATCTGCTGATGGATAGGCGTTAGTTCTAGGTACTTTCTGGGTAGGATACTATGGTATTTGTATTGTGTGATGTATTCGAAAAGAGTTCTGGCTCCTAACTGTTGTCAAATAATTGTAAAAAAATGTTATCAGCATCTCAACTATGCAAGTGTGATCTGCTGATGGATAGGCATTAGTTCTAGGTACTTTCTGGGTAGGATACGATGGTATTTGTATTGTTTGATGTATTCGAAAAGAGTTCTGGCCCCTAACTGTTGTCAAATAATTATAAACAATTTTTATCAGCATCTTAACTATGCAAGTGTGATCTGCTGATGGATAGGCGTTAGTTCTAGGTGCTTTCTGGGTAGGATACTATGGTATTTGTATTGTTTGATGTATTCGAAAAGAGTTCTGGCTCCTAACTGTTGTCAAATTATTGTAAAAAATTTTTATCAGCATCTTAACTATGCAAGTGTGATCTGCTGATGGATAGGCGTTAGTTCTAGGTACTTTCTGGGTAGGATACTACGGTATTTGTATTTTTTTATGTATTCGAAAAGAGTTCTGGCTCCTAACTGTTGTCAAATAATTGTAAAAAAAATTTATCAGCATCTTAACTATGCAAGTGTGATCTGCTGATGGATAGGCGTTAGTTCTAGGTACTTTCTGGGTAGGATACTATGGTATTTGTATTGTTTGATGTATTCGAAAAGAGTTCTGGCTCCTAACTGTTGTCAAATAATTGTAAAAAATTTTTATCAGCATCTTAACTATGCAAGTGTGATCTGCTGATGGATAGGCGTTAGTTCTAGGTACTTTCTGGGTAGGATACTATGGTATTTGTATTGTGTGATGTATTCGAAAAGAGTTCTGGCTCCTAACTGTTGTCAAATAATTGTAAAAAAATGTTATCAGCATCTCAACTATGCAAGTGTGATCTGCTGATGGATAGGCATTAGTTCTAGGTACTTTCTGGGTAGGATACGATGGTATTTGTATTGTTTGATGTATTCGAAAAGAGTTCTGGCTCCTAACTGTTGTCAAATAATTATAAACAATTTTTATCAGCATCTTAACTATGCAAGTGTGATCTGCTGAAGGATAGGCGTTAGTTCTAGGTGCTTTCTGGGTAGGATACTATGGTATTTGTATTGTTTGATGTATTCGAAAAGAGTTCTGGCTCCTAACTGTTGTCAAATAATTGTAAAAAATTTTTATCAGCATCTTAACTATGCAAGTGTGATCTGCTGATGGATAGGCGTTAGTTCTAGGTACTTTCTGGGTAGGACACTACGGTATTTGTATTTTTTTATGTATTCGAAAAGAGTTCTGGCTCCTAACTGTTGTCAAATAATTGTAAAAAAAATTATCAGCATCTTAACTATGCAAGTGTGATCTGCTGATGGATAGGCGTTAGTTCTAGGTACTTTCTGGGTAGGATACTATGGTATTTGTATTGTTTGATGTATTCGAAAAAAGTTCTGGCTCCTAACTGTTGTCAAATAATTGTAAAAAAAATTTACCAGCATCTTAACTATGCAAGTGTGATCTGCTGATGGATAGGCGTTAGTTCTAGGTACTTTCTGGGTAGGATACTATGGTATTTGTATTGTTTGATGTATTCGAGAAGAGTTCTGGCTCCTAACTGTTGTCAAATAATTGTAAAAAAATTTTATCAGCATCTTAACTATGCAAGTGTGATCTGCTGATGGATAGGCGTTAGTTCTAGGTACTTTCTGGGTAGGATACTATGGTATTTGTATTGTGTGATGTATTCGAAAAGAGTTCTGGCTCCTAACTGTTGTCAAATAATTGTAAAAAAATGTTATCAGCATCTCAACTATGCAAGTGTGATCTGCTGATGGATAGGCATTAGTTCTAGGTACTTTCTGGGTAGGATACGATGGTATTTGTATTGTTTGATGTATTCGAAAAGAGTT
This sequence comes from Ophion ventricosus, assembly GCA_963932345.1. Lineage (NCBI taxonomy): Eukaryota > Metazoa > Arthropoda > Insecta > Hymenoptera > Ichneumonidae > Ophion > Ophion ventricosus. The sequence continues at coordinate 1,188,867 of OZ010714.1, read as the reverse complement.
CTGGCTCCTAACTGTTGTCAAATAATTATAAACAATTTTTATCAGCATCTTAACTATGCAAGTGTGATCTGCTGATGGATAGGCGTTAGTTCTAGGTGCTGTCTGGGTAGGATACTATGGTATTTGTATTGTTTGATGTATTCGAAAAGAGTTCTGGCTCCTAACTGTTGTCAAATAATTGTAAAAAAATTTTATCAGCATCTTAACTATGCAAGTGTGATCTGCTGATGGATAGGCGTTAGTTCTAGGTACTTTCTGGGTAGGATACTACGGTATTTGTATTTTTTTATGTATTCGAAAAGAGTTCTGGCTCCTAACTGTTGTCAAATAATTGTAAAAAAAATTTATCAGCATCTTAACTATGCAAGTGTGATCTGCTGATGGATAGGCGTTAGTTCTAGGTACTTTCTGGGTAGGATACTATGGTATTTGTATTGTTTGATGTATTCGAAAAGAGTTCTGGCTCCTAACTGTTGTCAAATAATTGTAAAAAAATTTTATCAGCATCTTAACTATGCAAGTGTGATCTGCTGATGGATAGGCGTTAGTTCTAGGTACTTTCTGGGTAGGATACTATGGTATTTGTATTGTTTGATCTATTCGAAAAGAGTTCTGGCTCCTAACTGTTGTCAAATAATTGTAAAAAAAATTTACCAGCATCTTAACTATGCAAGTGTGATCTGCTGATGGATAGGCGTTAGTTCTAGGTACTTTCTGGGTAGGATACTATGGTATTTGTATTGTTTGATGTATTCGAAAAGAGTTCTGGCTCCTAACTGTTGTCAAATAATTGTAAAAAAATTTTATCAGCATCTTAACTATGCAAGTGTGATCTGCTGATGGATAGGCGTTAGTTCTAGGTACTTTCTGGGTAGGATACTATGGTATTTGTATTGTGTGATGTATTCGAAAAGAGTTCTGGCTCCTAACTGTTGTCAAATAATTGTAAAAAAATGTTATCAGCATCTCAACTATGCAAGTGTGATCTGCTGATGGATAGGCATTAGTTCTAGGTACTTTCTGGGTAGGATACGATGGTATTTGTATTGTTTGATGTATTCGAAAAGAGTTCTGGCTCCTAACTGTTGTCAAATAATTATAAACAATTTTTATCAGCATCTTAACTATGCAAGTGTGATCTGCTGATGGATAGGCGTTAGTTCTAGGTGCTTTCTGGGTAGGATACTATGGTATTTGTATTGTTTGATGTATTCGAAAAGAGTTCTGGCTCCTAACTGTTGTCAAATAATTGTAAAAAAATTTTATCAGCATCTTAACTATGCAAGTGTGATCTGCTGATGGATAGGCGTTAGTTCTAGGTACTTTCTGGGTAGGATACTACGGTATTTGTATTTTTTTATGTATTCGAAAAGAGTTCTGGCTCCTAACTGTTGTCAAATAATTGTAAAAAAAATTTATCAGCATCTTAACTATGCAAGTGTGATCTGCTGATGGATAGGCGTTAGTTCTAGGTACTTTCTGGGTAGGATACTATGGTATTTGTATTGTTTGATGTATTCGAAAAGAGTTCTGGCTCCTAACTGTTGTCAAATAATTGTAAAAAAATTTTATCAGCATCTTAACTATGCAAGTGTGATCTGCTGATGGATAGGCGTTAGTTCTAGGTACTTTCAGGGTAGGATACTATGGTATTTGTATTGTTTGATGTATTCGAAAAGAGTTCTGGCTCCTAACTGTTGTCAAATAATTATAAACAATTTTTATCAGCATCTAAACTAAGCAAGTGTGATCTGCTGATTGATAGGCGTTAATTCTAGGTGCTGTCTGGGTAGGATACTATGGTATTTGTATTGTTTGATGTATTCGAAAAGAGTTCTGGCTCCTAACTGTTGTCAAATAATTGTAAAAAAATTTTATCAGCATCTTAACTAAGCAAGTGTGATCTGCTGATGGATAGGCGTAAGTTCTAGGTACTTTCTGGGTAGGATACTATGGTATTTGTATTGTTTGATGTATTCGAAAAGAGTTCTGGCTCCTAACTGTTGTCAAATAATTGTAAAAAAATTTTATCAGCATCTTAACTATGCAAGTGTGATCTGCTGATGGATAGGCGTTAGTTCTAGGTACTTTCTGGATAGGATACTATGGTATTTGTATTGTTTGATGTATTCGAAAAGAGTTCTGGCTCCTAACTGTTGTCAAATAATTATAAACAATTTTTATCAGCATCTAAACTAAGCAAGTGTGATCTGCTGATGGATAGGCGTTAATTCTAGGTGCTGTCTGGGTAGGATACTATAGTATTTGTATTGTTTGATGTATTCGAAAAGAGTTCTGGCTCCTAACCGTTGTCGAATAATTGTAAAAAAATTTTATCAACATCTTAACTATGCAAGTGTGATCTGCTGATGGATAGGCGTTAGTTCTAGGTGCTTCCTGGGTAGGATACTATGGTATTTGTATTGTTTGATGTATTCGAAAAGAGTTTTGGCTCCTAACTGTTGTCAAATAATTGTAAAAAATTTTTTTCAGCATCTTAACTATGCAAGTGTGATCTGCTGATGGATAGGCGTTAGTTCTAGGTACTTTCTGGGTAGGATACTACGGTATTTGTATTGTTTGATGTATTCGAAAAGAGTTCTGGCTCCTAACTGTTGTCAAATAATTATAAACAATTTTTATCAGCATCTAAACTAAGCAAGTGTGATCTGCTGATGGATAGGCGTTAATTCTAGGTGCTTTCTGGGTAGGATACTATGGTATTTGTTTTGTTTGATGTATTTGAAAAGAGTTCTGGCTCCTAACTGTTGTCAAATAATTGTAAAAAATTTTTATCAGCATCTTAACTATGCAAGTGTGATCTGCTGATGGATAGGCGTTAGTTCTAGGTACTTTCTGGGTAGGATACTATGGTATTTGTATTGTTTGATGTATTCGAAAAGAGTTCTGGCTCCTAACCGTTGTCGAATAATTGTAAAAATTTTTTATCAACATCTTAACTATGCAAGTGTGATCTGCTGATGGCTAGGCGTTAGTTCTAGGTGCTTTCTGGGTAGGATACTAGGGTATTTGTATTGTTTGATGTATTCGAAAAGAGTTCTGGCCCCTAACTGTTGTCAAATAATTGTAAAAAAAATTTACCAGCATCTTCACTATGCAAGTGTGATCTGCTGATGGATAGGCGTTAGTTCTAGGTACTTTCTGGGTAGGATACTATGGTATTTGTATTGTTTGATGTATTCGAAAAGAGTTCTGGCTCCTAACTGTTGTCAAATAATTGTAAAAAATTTTTATCAGCATCTTAACTATGCAAGTGTGATCTGCTGATGGATAGGCGTTAGTTCTAGGTACTTTCTGGGTAGGATACTATGGTATTTGTATTGTTTGATGTATTCGAAAAGAGTTCTGGCTCCTAACTGTTGTCAAATAATTATAAACAATTTTTATCAGCATCTAAACTAAGCAAGTGTGATCTGCTGATGGATAGGCGTTAATTCTAGGTGCTGTCTGGGTAGGATACTATGGTATTTGTATTGTTTGATGTATTCGAAAAGAGTTCTGGCTCCTAACCGTTGTCGAATAATTGTAAAAAATTTTTATCAGCATCTTAACTATGCAAGTGTGATCTGCTGATGGATAGGCGTTAGTTCTAGGTACTTTCTGGGTAGGATACTATGGTATTTGTATTGTTTGATGTATTCGAAAAGAGTTCTGGCTCCTAACCGTTGTCAAATAATTGTAAAAAAATTTTATCAACATGTTTATGCAAGTGTGATCTGCTGATGGATAGGCGTTAGTTCTAGGTGCTTTCTGGGTAGGATACTATGGTATTTGTATTGTTTGATGTATTCGAAAAGAGTTCTGGCTCCTAACTGTTGTCAAATAATGGTAAAATTTTTTTATCAGCATCTTAACTATGCAAGTGTGATCTGCTGATGGATAGGCGTTAGTTCTAGGTACTTTCTGGGTAGGATACTACGGTATTTGTAGTGTTTGATGTATTCGAAAAGAGTTCTGGCTCCTAACTGTTGTCAAATAATTGTAAAAAAAATTTTATCAGCATCTTAACTATGCAAGTGTGATCTGCTGATGGATAGGAGTTAGTTCTAGGTACTTTCTGGGTAGGATACTATGGTATTTGTATTGTTTGATGTATTCGAAAAGAGTTCTGGCTCCTAACTGTTGTCAAATAATTATAAACAATTTTTATCAGCATCTAAACTAAGCAAGTGTGATCTGCTTATGGATAGGCGTTAATTCTAGGTGCTTTCTGGGTAGGATACTATGGTATTTGTATTGTTTGATGTATTCGAAAAGAGTTCTGGCTCCTAACTGTTGTCAAATAATTGTAAAAAAATTTTATCAGCATCTTAACTATGCAAGTGTGATCTGCTGATGGATAGGCGTTAGTTCTAGGTACTTTCTGGGTAGGATACTATGGTATTTGTATTGTTTGATGTATTCGAAAAGAGTTCTGGCTCCTAACTGTTGTCAAATAATTGTAAAAAAATTTTATCAGCATCTTAACTATGCAAGTGTGATCTGCTGATGGATAGGCGTTAGTTCTAGGTACTTTCTGGGTAGGATACTATGGTATTTGTATTGTTTGATGTATTCGAAAAGAGTTCTGGCTCCTAACTGTTGTCAAATAATTATAAACAATTTTTATCAGCATCTAAACTAAGCAAGTGTGATCTGCTGATGGATAGGCGTTAATTCTAGGTGCTGTCTGGGTAGGATACTATAGTATTTGTATTGTTTGATGTATTCGAAAAGAGTTCTGGCTCCTAACCGTTGTCGAATAATTGTAAAAAATTTTTATCAACATCTTAACTATGCAAGTGTGATCTGCTGATGGATAGGCGTTAGTTCTAGGTGCTTCCTGGGTAGGATACTATGGTATTTGTATTGTTTGATGTATTCGAAAAGAGTTTTGGCTCCTAACTGTTGTCAAATAATTGTAAAAAATTTTTTTCAGCATCTTAACTATGCAAGTGTGATCTGCTGATGGATAGGCGTTAGTTCTAGGTACTTTCTGGGTAGGATACTACGGTATTTGTATTGTTTGATGTATTCGAAAAGAGTTCTGGCTCCTAACTGTTGTCAAATAATTATAAACAATTTTTATCAGCATCTAAACTAAGCAAGTGTGATCTGCTGATGGATAGGCGTTAATTCTAGGTGCTTTCTGGGTAGGATACTATGGTATTTGTTTTGTTTGATGTATTTGAAAAGAGTTCTGGCTCCTAACTGTTGTCAAATAATTGTAAAAAATTTTTATCAGCATCTTAACTATGCAAGTGTGATCTGCTGATGGATAGGCGTTAGTTCTAGGTACTTTCTGGGTAGGATACTATGGTATTTGTATTGTTTGATGTATTCGAAAAGAGTTCTGGCTCCTAACCGTTGTCGAATAATTGTAAAAATTTTTTATCAACATCTTAACTATGCAAGTGTGATCTGCTGATGGCTAGGCGTTAGTTCTAGGTGCTTTCTGGGTAGGATACTATGGTATTTGTATTGTTTGATGTATTCGAAAAGAGTTCTGGCCCCTAACTGTTGTCAAATAATTGTAAAAAAAATTTACCAGCATCTTCACTATGCAAGTGTGATCTGCTGATGGATAGGCGTTAGTTCTAGGTACTTTCTGGGTAGGATACTATGGTATTTGTATTGTTTGATGTATTCGAAAAGAGTTCTGGCTCCTAACTGTTGTCAAATAATTGTAAAAAATTTTTATCAGCATCTTAACTATGCAAGTGTGATCTGCTGATGGATAGGCGTTAGTTCTAGGTACTTTCTGGGTAGGATACTATGGTATTTGTATTGTTTGATGTATTCGAAAAGAGTTCTGGCTCCTAACTGTTGTCAAATAATTATAAACAATTTTTATCAGCATCTAAACTAAGCAAGTGTGATCTGCTGATGGATAGGCGTTAATTCTAGGTGCTGTCTGGGTAGGATACTATGGTATTTGTATTGTTTGATGTATTCGAAAAGAGTTCTGGCTCCTAACCGTTGTCGAATAATTGTAAAAAAAATTTATCAGCATCTTAACTATGCAAGTGTGATCTGCTGATGGATAGGCGTTAGTTCTAGGTACTTTCTGGGTAGGATACTATGGTATTTGTATTGTTTGATGTATTCGAAAAGAGTTCTGGCTCCTAACCGTTGTCAAATAATTGTAAAAAAATTTTATCAACATGTTTATGCAAGTGTGATCTGCTGATGGATAGGCGTTAGTTCTAGGTGCTTTCTGGGTAGGATACTATGGTATTTGTATTGTTTGATGTATTCGAAAAGAGTTCTGGCTCCTAACTGTTGTCAAATAATGGTAAAAATTTTTTATCAGCATCTTAACTATGCAAGTGTGATCTGCTGATGGATAGGCGTTAGTTCTAGGTACTTTCTGGGTAGGATACTACGGTATTTGTAGTGTTTGATGTATTCGAAAAGAGTTCTGGCTCCTAACTGTTGTCAAATAATTGTAAAAAAAATTTTATCAGCATCTTAACTATGCAAGTGTGATCTGCTGATGGATAGGAGTTAGTTCTAGGTACTTTCTGGGTAGGATACTATGGTATTTGTATTGTTTGATGTATTCGAAAAGAGTTCTGGCTCCTAACTGTTGTCAAATAATTATAAACAATTTTTATCAGCATCTAAACTAAGCAAGTGTGATCTGCTTATGGATAGGCGTTAATTCTAGGTGCTTTCTGGGTAGGATACTATGGTATTTGTATTGTTTGATGTATTCGAAAAGAGTTCTGGCTCCTAACTGTTGTCAAATAATTGTAAAAAAATTTTATCAGCATCTTAACTATGCAAGTGTGATCTGCTGATGGATAGGCGTTAGTTCTAGGTACTTTCTGGGTAGGATACTACGGTATTTGTATTGTTTGATGTATTCGAAAAGAGTTCTGGCTCCTAACTGTTGTCAAATAATTGTAAAAAAATGTTATCAGCATCTTAACTATGCAAGTGTGATCTGCTGATGGATAGGCGTTAGTTCTAGGTACTTTCTGGGTAGGATACTATGGTATTTGTATTGTTTGATGTATTCGAAAAGAGTTCTGGCTCCTAACCGTTGTCAAATAATTGTAAAAAAATTTTATCAACATGTTTATGCAAGTGTGATCTGCTGATGGATAGGCGTTAGTTCTAGGTGCTTTCTGGGTAGGATACTATGGTATTTGTATTGTTTGATGTATTCGAAAAGAGTTCTGGCTCCTAACTGTTGTCAAATAATTGTAAAAATTTTTTATCAGCATCTTAACTATGCAAGTGTGATCTGCTGATGGATAGGCGTTAGTTCTAGGTACTTTCTGGGTATGATACTACGGTATTTGTATTGTTTGATGTATTCGAAAAGAGTTCTGGCCCCTAAATGTTGTCAAATAATTGTAAAAAATTTTTATCAGCATCTTAACTATGCAAGTGTGATCTGCTGATGGATAGGCGTTAGTTCTAGGTACTTTCTGGGTAGGATACTATGGTATTTGTATTGTTTGATGTATTCGAAAAGAGTTCTGGCTCCTAACCGTTGTCGAATAATTGTAAAAAATTTTTATCAACATCTTAACTATGCAAGTGTGATCTGCTGATGGCTAGGCGTTAGTTCTAGGTGCTTTCTGGGTAGTATACTATGGTATTTGTATTGTTTGATGTATTCGAAAAGAGTTCTGGCCCCTAACTGTTGTCAAATAATTGTAAAAAAATTTTATCAGCATCTTAACTATGCAAGTGTGATCTGCTGATGGATAGGCGTTAGTTCTAGGTACTTTCTGGGTAGGATACTATGGTATTTGTATTGTTTGATCTATTCGAAAAGAGTTCTGGCTCCTAACTGTTGTCAAATAATTGTAAAAAAAATGTTATCAGCATCTCAACTATGCAAGTGTGATCTGCTGATGGATAGGCGTTAGTTCTAGGTACTTTCTGGGTAGGATACTATGGTATTTGTATTGTTTGATGTATTCGAAAAGAGTTCTGGCTCCTAACCGTTGTCAAATAATTGTAAAAAAATTTTATCAACATCTTAACTATGCAAGTGTGATCTGCTGATGGATAGGCGTTAGTTCTAGGTACTTTCTGGGTAGGATACTATGGTATTTGTATTGTTTGATGTATTCGAAAAGAATTCTGGCTCCTAACTGTTGTAAAATAATTGTAAAAAATTTTTATCAGCATCTTAACTATGCAAGTGTGATCTGCTGATGGATAGGCGTTAGTTCTAGGTACTTTCTGGGTAGGATACTATGGTATTTGTATTGTTTGATGTATTCGAAAAGAGTTCTGGCTCCTAACCGTTGTCGAATAATTGTAAAAAATTTTTATCAACATCTTAACTATGCAAGTGTGATCTGCTGATGGCTAGGCGTTAGTTCTAGGTGCTTTCTGGGTAGGATACTATGGTATTTGTATTGTTTGATGTATTCGAAAAGAGTTCTGGCCCCTAACTGTTGTCAAATAATTGTAAAAAAAATTTACCAGCATCTTCACTATGCAAGTGTGATCTGCTGATGGATAGGCGTTAGTTCTAGGTACTTTCTGGGTAGGATACTATGGTATTTGTATTGTTTGATGTATTCGAAAAGAGTTCTGGCTCCTAACTGTTGTCAAATAATTGTAAAAAATTTTTATCAGCATCTTAACTATGCAAGTGTGATCTGCTGATGGATAGGCGTTAGTTCTAGGTACTTTCTGGGTAGGATACTATGGTATTTGTATTGTTTGATGTATTCGAAAAGAGTTCTGGCTCCTAACTGTTGTCAAATAATTATAAACAATTTTTATCAGCATCTAAACTAAGCAAGTGTGATCTGCTGATGGATAGGCGTTAATTCTAGGTGCTGTCTGGGTAGGATACTATGGTATTTGTATTGTTTGATGTATTCGAAAAGAGTTCTGGCTCCTAACCGTTGTCGAATAATTGTAAAAAAATTTTATCAGCATCTTAACTATGCAAGTGTGATCTGCTGATGGATAGGCGTTAGTTCTAGGTACTTTCTGGGTAGGATACTATGGTATTTGTATTGTTTGATGTATTCGAAAAGAGTTCTGGCTCCTAACCGTTGTCAAATAATTGTAAAAAAATTTTATCAACATGTTTATGCAAGTGTGATCTGCTGATGGATAGGCGTTAGTTCTAGGTGCTTTCTGGGTAGGATACTATGGTATTTGTATTGTTTGATGTATTCGAAAAGAGTTCTGGCTCCTAACTGTTGTCAAATAATGGTAAAAATTTTTTATCAGCATCTTAACTATGCAAGTGTGATCTGCTGATGGATAGGCGTTAGTTCTAGGTACTTTCTGGGTAGGATACTACGGTATTTGTAGTGTTTGATGTATTCGAAAAGAGTTCTGGCTCCTAACTGTTGTCAAATAATTGTAAAAAAAATTTTATCAGCATCTTAACTATGCAAGTGTGATCTGCTGATGGATAGGAGTTAGTTCTAGGTACTTTCTGGGTAGGATACTATGGTATTTGTATTGTTTGATGTATTCTAAAAGAGTTCTGGCTCCTAACTGTTGTCAAATAATTATAAACAATTTTTATCAGCATCTAAACTAAGCAAGTGTGATCTGCTTATGGATAGGCGTTAATTCTAGGTGCTTTCTGGGTAGGATACTATGGTATTTGTATTGTTTGATGTATTCGAAAAGAGTTCTGGCTCCTAACTGTTGTCAAATAATTGTAAAAAAATTTTATCAGCATCTTAACTATGCAAGTGTGATCTGCTGATGGATAGGCGTTAGTTCTAGGTACTTTCTGGGTAGGATACTACGGTATTTGTATTGTTTGATGTATTCGAAAAGAGTTCTGGCTCCTAACTGTTGTCAAATAATTGTAAAAAAATTTTATCAGCATCTTAACTATGCAAGTGTGATCTGCTGATGGATAGGCGTTAGTTCTAGGTACTTTCTGGGTAGGATACTATGGTATTTGTATTGTTTGATGTATTCGAAAAGAGTTCTGGCTCCTAACCGTTGTCAAATAATTGTAAAAAAATTTTATCAACATGTTTATGCAAGTGTGATCTGCTGATGGATAGGCGTTAGTTCTAGGTGCTTTCTGGGTAGGATACTATGGTATTTGTATTGTTTGATGTATTCGAAAAGAGTTCTGGCTCCTAACTGTTGTCAAATAATTGTAAAAATTTTTTATCAGCATCTTAACTATGCAAGTGTGATCTGCTGATGGATAGGCGTTAGTTCTAGGTGCTTTCTGGGTAGGATACTATGGTATTTGTATTGTTTGATGTATTCGAAAAGAGTTCTGGCTCCTAACTGTTGTCAAATAATTGTAAAAAATTTTTATCAGCATCTTAACTATGCAAGTGTGATCTGCTGATGGATAGGCGTTAGTTCTAGGTACTTTCTGGGTAGGATACTATGGTATTTGTATTGTTTGATGTATTCGAAAAGAGTTCTGGCTCCTAACCGTTGTCGAATAATTGTAAAAAATTTTTATCAACATCTTAACTATGCAAGTGTGATCTGCTGATGGCTAGGCGTTAGTTCTAGGTGCTTTCTGGGTAGTATACTATGGTATTTGTATTGTTTGATGTATTCGAAAAGAGTTCTGGCCCCTAACTGTTGTCAAATAATTGTAAAAAAATTTTATCAGCATCTTAACTATGCAAGTGTGATCTGCTGATGGATAGGCGTTAGTTCTAGGTACTTTCTGGGTAGGATACTATGGTATTTGTATTGTTTGATCTATTCGAAAAGAGTTCTGGCTCCTAACTGTTGTCAAATAATTGTAAAAAAAATGTTATCAGCATCTCAACTATGCAAGTGTGATCTGCTGATGGATAGGCGTTAGTTCTAGGTACTTTCTGGGTAGGATACTATGGTATTTGTATTGTTTGATGTATTCGAAAAGAGTTCTGGCTCCTAACCGTTGTCAAATAATTGTAAAAAAATTTTATCAACATCTTAACTATGCAAGTGTGATCTGCTGATGGATAGGCGTTAGTTCTAGGTACTTTCTGGGTAGGATACTATGGTATTTGTATTGTTTGATGTATTCGAAAAGAATTCTGGCTCCTAACTGTTGTCAAATAATTGTAAAAAATTTTTATCAGCATCTTAACTATGCAAGTGTGATCTGCTGATGGATAGGCGTTAGTTCTAGGTACTTTCTGGGTAGGATACTATAGTATTTGTATTGTTTGATGTATTCGAAAAGAGTTCTGGCTCCTAACCGTTGTCAAATAATTGTAAAAAAAATGTATCAGCATCTTAACTATGCAAGTGTGATCTGCTGATGGATAGGCGTTAGTTCTAGATACTTTCTGGGTAGGATACGATGGTATTTGTATTGTTCGATGTATTCGAAAAGAGTTCTGGCTTCTAACCATTGTCAAATAACTGTAAAGAAATTTTATGAGCATCTTAACTATGCAAGTGTGATCTGCTGATGGATAGGCGTTAGTTATAGGTACTTTCTGGGTAGAATGCTATTGTATTTGTTTCGAATGCTGTATTCAAAAAGAGTTCTGGCTCTTAACTGTTGTCAAATAATTGTAAACAATTTTTATCAGCATCTTAACTATGCAAGTGTGATCTGCTGATGGATAGGCATTAGTTCTAGGTACTTTCTGCGTGGGATGCTATGGTATTTGTTTTGTTTGATGTATTCGAAAAGAGTTCTGGCTCCTAACTGTTGTCAAATAATTGTAAAAAAATTTTATCAGCATCTCAACTATGCAAGTGTGATCTGCTGCAATACAATATTAATATTAATTTTAATATTAGTATAATCTTAATTTATTAATATTAATATTAATACGTTGGCTATGAGTTTTTAAATATTAATATTGTATTGCTATCGAAAAAAATTAATAATAATTCAAGGCTCATTTTGAGGTAAAATATACCCTAAAAAACTTTAACAAGTAAAAAAAACGCCAAGTAATAAAAAATGCCCTCGAAAAAATTATCGGTTGTTTCACTATCTACAAGATTCTAATTAACCTCGAAATATTTGTGATTTTTTTCAAACACTAGTTTTATTTAGATTCTAATTTTTCAACTCAAACGTACAAAAGAAGTGAAATAACTTTTTATGAAAAAGCCAAGCAAATTTACCAGAAACGTACAGAAAATTACCAAACTCTAGTAATACCATTTTTCTCAATATTTTGTTTTCAAAAACCATTTACCATCTCAATTACCATGACAGAACATAGGGTCTAATGATGAAAAAGTTAGCAAATTACCCTCCCCCCCCCCCTTCCCCAAAAAATATTGTCGATCCATGTGCCAAACACTCTGTATATAAAAAGACAAGTGCTGGCTGACTGGCAGATCAACGCACAGCCTAAACCGCTGAAGATAAAAACGTGAAATTTGGACAAGAATTTCCATTTATGACATAACCTTGCACTAAGAAAGGGCTTTTCGAAAATCAAACCCCAAGGGGGTGAAATGGGGTGTTAAAGTTTGTAAATGTATATTTTTTTTTCTTCGTATTCTTGTTTTTCTGTTAACACATTTAGGCTACGCAAGCCACCGAAATATCTGGTAGAATCATTGTTGAAAAATTGCAACCAAAAGCTGCAAAAAAAAAGACTAGATTACAATAAGAACAAAAAAAAATGAAAAAAATTAAGAGAAATTGACTTCTACGCTAAACCAAAGCACGAAACACTGAAAGCATCACCATATCTCTCTGGCTCTTCCGTCCACTCTCGCAAATTAATCTGTCGAAACATCCAGAGCTTTTGCTCCTCCAACGCGTCAAGGGGTGGCTTTGATTCCACGATACCGTGTCTCTTCATCAGCTCTATTCGAGCACACACGATACCTTACAGAGAGAGGTAGTCTCGAGAACCCACTTAATGGAGATGTTGACCTTACCAACGAGGAAATCACGACGCTCGTAATGTTTCGTGATTTAGAATGCGATGAAGGTTAACACGTAAATTGAAGAGTCCACACTCTCCGGGATATTAAGTCGACATCCCCTATCAACCCCTGTTCTCTCTCTCTCTCTCTCTCTCGCTCTCTCCCTCTCTCTCTCTCTCTCTCTCTCTCTTTCTCCCTCTCTCTCTCTCTCTCTGCCTCGTTTTTCTTGCTCTCTTCTTCATTCTCCTTTATAGCTCAGCCCCAAGGAAGTTTCACCCACCAGGCGGCACCAAATTGAAAGCTGTAACTTCTCTCAGGCTATAGAGTGTGAAGCGCTGAGAACTGAAGCGATCTCTTGATGACGTTCTCTACCAGCGAACAATTTTTTGCATATATATATATAGAGAGAGAGAGAGAGAGAGAGAGAGAGGGAGAGATTAGATTAGATTAGATTTTTATTTGTGCGCTAGAACTGAACCGTCCTCCGGCACTCCATCATCGTTCTTCTCTCTGCACTATAGAGAGAACAGTACATAACTTTTTCTGGAAAACGTCCCATGCAGGAATGGATGGCAATGATTCTATATAAACCAAATTATTGCATAACAGGTATGGGTAAAAATGATTCTATGTAAGCCAAGTTATAACGTGTTCAGGTTGACATGGATCTTACAAGGGGACCTTACAGGCTGTCACTCACGGATTTTGATAAGTCTCAGATATGTTGTAGAGGGACCTACCCTGAGTACCTGAGTAAAGGGATTTTATACGACGCTCTTTAGTTTTCGAGAAAAAACGTTCGAAAGTTTGGCTCGTAGCTGTCATACCGGTACGGTTGCACCTTTGTCGAACCAGCGGGCGTCGCCCAGTGGGCAAGGTTCCCGGCTCTGACGCTCGAGGTCCAGGGTTTCAGTCCCGTGATGGCGTTTTTTTTTGTTTTCACAAAATATAAATAAATTCGATTGATGATGCAAAACCGTCTAATTATTTATTTATTTATTTTTTTTAATTTTTTAATTCATTTTTAAAATTTTTTACTTTCCATTTTTTTTTTAAATTATTTATTATTATTTTAATTTTCACGCAGAAAAAAAAAGAGAGGAAGAAATTATAACATCTTTCACAAGAAACTGCAGTTTATTATTTTTCATTACAATATGAATTTTCTGATGTAACAAGCGACCACAGTGATAGCGAGTAAGAAAAACCTGTATATTACCGGATGAAACCAAATCACAATTTCATAAAGGAATAAATAAAATATTTGTTCATTAGATGATATTAAATAGGTCTTCTTTTCACTAAATAAATATATTTAAAATAAATCATTTTAATAATGGAATGCAATAAGAAAAATTTGATTTCACGAAAAATCTAGTTAAATTAAATTTAAAAAAAATCAAACAGACGCATTTAGTTAATATCAAAAGCATTTTTCTGTCAGTGTACTGATTGCTTGATATATTATTATTATTATTATAAACTCGCGTTGAGATTAGGAGAGTAACGAGAATAAGAGAAGTTTGGTCACCCCCAATCGCTCTCTCTCTCTCTCTCTCTCTCTCTCTCTCTTTATCTCTTTCCCGCGCTCTTTTTGCCTCTCCCTATCACTCTCTCTCTGTATGTCTGTCTACCCCCCCCCCCCCCCTCTCTCACTCACTCTCTCTCCCTCTCTCTTTCTCTTTCTTCGTCTTATTCTCTCGAAACTCTTGATCGTAAGTGCGCGCCACACGGATGAAACGATCCGCGTCGTACGTTTCCGTACCGCACACCCTCGACGTTTATTTTAAGGCAGTGCCGCACGTCGTCTCGAGAATCATCGTGCACAACGTACGAGCGTTTACACCGTAAGACGAAGTTGAAGATCGACCGAGACGACGAGAGCAGAACAAAATGAAACGCACCGGATGCGACGTGCCAGAGGAAAGAGGAAGAGCGAGAGAGAGGCAGCCAGACATGCAGAGAGACAGAGAGATAGAGAGAGAGAGAGAGAGAGAGAGAGGGAGAGAGAATGGACCGAACTGCTGGAGGACGACTCGTGAGACATTATCTCTTTTTTTCCTTTTGTTTTCAACCCTTTCTTACTCTCCCCTGTTCGTCGTACATTTCCAGTAAAAACAAACGGTTATGATTATTTAATTGAGTACGTGCCTTGACTCAAGACCGCCAAGATTTATTTTCGCCACTACTACGGGGGCTGCTTTATTATTATCGTTATTATCTTAATTTTTTTTCATTATTGCTTTGTTACTTTTATTATTATGATTATTTTCATCAATATTAAATATTCTCATTATTGACTGTTCTCATCAATATTATATATTATTATTATTTAGTATTTTTATCAATATTATATTAGGTGTATGACTTAATTTTTACAGATTTTTTCTTCGAGCTTAAAATTATATTTAAAATAGCAATATTTTCGCGGTCTTTTGTGGTTTTGAAAGGATCGGACGGCAAGGTTTCAGAACACCAAACGACAAGTCTACGTGAGTTACATAAACTCTCAGAATAGCAGAGTTTACGATGGCAACTGATAAACAGCACATTCGGCACTGCATTTTATACGAATTCCAACAAGGAAAAAATGCTTCTAAAGCACAGGAATCAATTTGTAGTGTTCTTGGTGCCGACGTTGTGTCCTATGAAACGTGTAATTATTGGTACAAACGTTTTAGAAGTGATGATTTCGATCTTAGTGACCAGCCGCGCCCTGGACAGGATATGAAGGGTGTGCTTTATTACGAACTCCTGGAAACTGGTCAGACGGTGGCTGCGGAACGCTACAGCCGACAATCGAACGAACTGAGCGAAGAACTTGATCAGAAAAGGCTATTTACTAGGCAAGGAAGCAGGCAAGTCATACTGCTGCATGACAACGCTCGACCTCACGTTGCTCGCGCGACTCAGAAGACCCTCTTGAACTTGGGATGGAAAGTTCTCCCACACGCGGCATATGCACCAGAATTGGCCCCATCCTACTAACATTTGTTCCGGTCAATGCAGCACGCCTTAGTGAACAAACAGTTCAAAACGTTGGACAATGTGCGTAAATTCGTCGATGACTTTATCGCCTCCAAGCCTGCAAGTTTCTTTCGCGCCGTCATTCGTATGTCACCTGAGAGATGGCGCAAAGTCATGGATGGACAATATTTCCAAGATTAAGTTCGTTGTTCTCTATTTTTTTTATATTAAATAAATTTGGTGAAAGATCTGTGAAAATTAAGTCATACACCTAATATATTATCGTTATTTAGTATTTTTATTAATATCATTTACCATAATTGACTATTTTTATTACTGTTATTTATTGTTTTTATAAATATTATTAATAACAATTATTTATCGGTTTAATTAATATTAATTATTCTTATTATTGTTATTGCTGTTGGTATTATTGATAAAGCGAAAACATGAAAACGCAGCTGCTCGCGCGATTGATCATGATTGTTTAATCGTGTGTCAATTATAACGTAACGCGATCGACGCTTATCATTTTTATCCTCAGCGAAAGAAGAAAGAGAAAGAGAGAGAGAGAGCGAGAGCGAGAGCGAGAGCGAGAGCGAGAGCGTGAGCGAGAGCGAGAGAGAGAGAGAGAGAGAGAGAGACAGAGAGAGAGCAGATTATTTCCCAAGATTAAACCTTGAGCTGTGCTGAGATAAGCGTTATCTTATCGCCGAATCTGACTCGTAATATTTCACTAGCGAGGGGTTCGCCAAGTACCCTAAAAAGAAAAGCCTGGGGGTAGCGAGGCCTGGGCGGAAGGGGGTGCACGGCAAGGGTGAGAAAAATGCACGAAGGGCGGAAGAGCTCACGAATTTTTGCAACTTCGCTTCGAAAGATTTGGTGGCGGGGGGGGGGGGGGGGGGGGGAGGAGGTGGTATCCCTACGGTCCTCCAGTAGGTGAGGGACTCACAAAAAAAAAGTCAACGAGCCCCATAGACAAGCCTGTATTTATTAGTTTCATCCTAATCAATAATAAATATATTTTATACGGCAAAAAGCAAAGGACCTTTAGACAATTCTTAACACTATATTTACCAGACCAGGTACTGGTATAAGTGTCAATAACAAAAAATATATTTGTTACGAATATATATAAAGTAACATTAAGTTCATAAAATGTATTCTCTAATTATAGCTACAAAAGTCATAACATCATTTCGGAAAGCAAATTTACATGCAGTAGGAATTTTGAATTGAAATTGCACGACCAGTCAAAATGACTGGTCTGGTAAATCTAGTGTTAAGGCGTCTTCTCACTTTACAATTTTCAAAAAATCGATTTTTTTATAACATTTTTCGAAAGTATACATATCGAAAAGTATCATACTAAAATTTAATGAAGATCGGAGGAGTCTAACTGTATTTTTGTGTGACCTTTACTTTACTACCTGAGCACGCTCGTCTGCTCCGCTCGGAGGGGTGCCGCGTACCTGGCTTTATACACTTGAGCAATTACTACCTTTTATGAATATAGTACCCCTGTTTTTAAGTCTATACTCAAAACAATACTCAAAACAACAACGAGACTTTTAATAACTGCGTGTGGGCAATGGCACCTAAAAACATCTTCAGTGGAAAAAAAATAGTTGAAGTTGCTTGCCAAACAGCTGCTTGCATTTTCAACGAAGGTTTACAACCGGTTTTGAAGATTTTGGAGGTGATGGGCGTCAAACTCGGTCCTATCGCCACACGGTACGTTGCTAAACGCGATAGTGAGCGCATACGCGTAACGAACCGCCGCAGCTCCGGTGCCTCAAAAGAAGCCAGAACAAAACGCAGAAACGCTATTTTAGATGAAAATGAAGACTATGAAGAAGTAGAAGGTATACTCTATGGTGCAGGCATCGCTGATTAAGCATAGGTAAGATTTTTTTACGATTTATCATTAAAAAAAGAACTTTAAATGCGTTTTTCTCGAAACGTTTTTCGACGGTTTGTTGATAAAGTCTTCGAAACTACTGAACCGACCCTTATGAAATTTTAACCACATATTCTTTACAACTATAGCTATAGCGCATATCAAGGATTTTTAAAAATTTTGATATTTACTATTCTTTTGCCAAAAACGGTGAAAAAAAACACGTTTTTTCGAAAAATGTCCGCGATTTTGTTATTTTTTCATATATCAAAAATCGTATGATATGCGTTATAGCCATTAAGGGCATGTATAACACGCCAGGAAATTTCGACGCGGGGTCCCGTCAGGGCGGTAGAGCAGACTCGCAGTTTTGCGAACTACCGCTACTCCCGCCGGATGGCGCCACGGTTGATTCCTACATGGTCTCGATGCTTCGCGCTACGTCGAAGAGTCGAAACCGTATAGCAAACAACGATCGTGTGCGCCCGTGTATGAGTGTGTTTTCGCTACGCCGTCGCATGCAGAAACAATGTAAGGTTTCCGCACGCTCTTCGGTCGTATCGAAAACAGCTTATATATATAAGTATGTGTGTATAGAGTGATGTACACACACTAGGGTTAGCGACCATGCTACGCCTCATGACATGCGCTCGCTTTGCAGAAAGCGGTGAAACTTTGTTACATTGTACGGACAAATGGGTGCGAACCGATATCTTTTTTTGACACCGGCCATCGGTGGAAATTTCACGATTGAACTTTCTAGCAAACAGGGTTTGGTAGAGACTCGTCTTGTGGAAGGGTGGTGATATTTTTTTATCCTTTTTAAATTTATAAGCTTTTAATTAATAATTGAGCTCGAGCCCGATGTATATTCTCGAATTCGACTTCGGCCGAATTCTCGAACGAAAGAAATCGCCCGAGACTCACTCAAGAAAAGAGTGGTGAAATTTTACAAGTTATATTTATTGTTTAAACAAATACGTTCGGCATTCATTCTTTTTGCTGAGGTTTACCTTCGGCAGGTTTTCCAAAGCGAGACTTTTCTAGCAACGGAGATCGCTAGAGGCTCTCTCTGCGAGAGAGAGCTAAAATTTAACAACTAACGCCTATTGCTTAAACAAATATGTTCAACATTTTTTCTCTCTACCGGGATTTATTTTCGGCAGGTCGACCGCGGATCGGAGTTTCTAGCAATGAAGATCGCTAGAGTCTCGCTCTACGAAAGAGCGGTGAAATTTTGCGATCGTGAATTGTTTAAACAAATGGGCTCAAATTGATTTCTTTTTTTGGCGATAGTCGTCGCTGGAAATTTGATTACTGTTGAACTTTCTAGTGAACTGAGTTTTCTAAAGACTCGTCTTGAGGCAGGGAAGGGACATTTTTCCAAGCTTTACTAATTAATTTAAACAAATAAGCTCATGCACGATTTATATTCTCGATGCAGCTTATCAACGCTGCATTCGACTTCGGCCAAATTCTCGAACGAACGAGATCGCTCGAGACTCACTCAGCAAAAGAATGGCGAAATTTGACAGGCGATCCCTATTGTTTAAACAAATACGTTCAGCGTTCGTTTTCTCTGCCGAGGTTTAGCTTCGGCAGGTTTCCTGAGGTCAGAATTTTCGGGCGATGGAGATCGCTGGGGACTCTCTTTGCGAGAGAGAGCTAAAATTTAACAACTAACGCCTATTGTTTAAACAAATATGTTCAACATTTTTTCTCTCTACCGGGATTTATTTTCGGCAGGTCGACCGCGGATCGGAGTTTCTAGCAATGAAGATCGCTAGAGTCTCGCTCTACGGAAGAGCGGTGAAATTTTGCGATCGTGAATTGTTTAAACAAATGGGCTCAAATTGATTTCTTTTTTTGGCGATAGTCGTCGCTGGAAATTTGATTACTGTTGAACTTTCTAGTGAACTGAGTTTTCTAAAGACTCGTCTTGAGGCAGGGAAGGGACATTTTTCCAAGCTTTTTTAATTAATTTAAACAAATAAGCTCATGCACGATTTATATTCTCGATGCAGCTTATCATCGCTGCATTCGACTTCTGCCAAATTCTCGAACGAACGAGATCGCTCGAGAGTCACTCAGCAAAAGAATGGCTAAATTTGACAGGCGATCCCTATTGTTTAAACAATTACGTTCAGCGTTCGTTCTCTCTGCCGAGGTTGAGCTTCGGCAGGTTTTCCAAGGCAAACATTTCTAGCGATGGAGATCGCTAGAGACTCTCACTGCGAGAGAGTGCTATAATTTGACAATTAATGCCTATTGTGTTTAAACAAATATGTTGAACATTTTTCCTCTCTGGCAGGATTTATTTTCGGCGGGTTATTCGCGGATCGAAGTCTTTAGCAATGAAGATCCCTGGAGTCTCGCTCTACGGAAGAGCGGTGAAATTTTGCTATCATGAATTGTTTAAAGAAATGGACTGGTATCGATTTCTTTTCTCGACGGCATTCATCGGTAGAAATTTTATTACGCTTGCAAACGAAGTTTGCTAAAGTTTTGTCTTGTGGAAGGGTGGTGACATTTCGGTCTTTTTTAAATTAAAAAGACCATTCCGGTCTTTTTTAAATTAATAAAGACCATTCCGGTCTTTTTAAATTAATTTGAACACATAAGCTCGAGCTGGATTTATATTCTCGATGCAGGTCATCGTTGATGAATTTGACTTCGACGTTTATCGCGGACGAATGAAATCGCCCGAGACTAACATGGCAAAAAAGTGGTAAAATTTTACAAAACAGGCCTATTGTTTAAAGAAATACTGTCGGAATTCGTTCGCTCTGCCGAAGTTTACCTTCGGAGGTTTTCCACGACTAAAATATCCCAGCAATGGAGGTCACTAGATGTTCTCTCTGCGAGAGAGTGCTACAATTCAACAAATAATGCCTATTGTTTAAACGAATATGTTTCGCTGGGGAAGGATTTAAAAAAACGAGGACGGATAACCCGTGACTCGAAAGGGAGACGGTAGGTAAGATAACCCGATCGCTGAGGAGGGATAAAAAATTACGAGGACAGATAACCCGATCGACGGGGAGGGAATCTATAATAACGAGGACAGATAACCCGAAACTCGAAAGGGAGACGGTAGGTGAGATAACACGATCGCTGGGGAGGGATTAAAAAATAACGAGGAGAGATAACCCGAGGCTCGGAAGGGAGACGGTAGGTAAGATAACAAGATCGCTGGGGAGGGATTAAAAAAAACGAGGACAGATAACCCGTGACTGGAAAGGGAGACGGTAGGTAAGATAACCCGATCGCTGGGGAGGGATTAAATAATAATGGAGACAGATAACCCAAGACTCGAAAGGGAGACGGTAGGTAAGATAACCCGATCGCTGGGGAGGGATTAAATAATAACGAGGACAGATAACCCGAGACTCGAAAGGGAGACGGTAGGTAAGATAACCCGATCGCTGAGGAGGGATAAAAAATTACAAGGACAGATAACCCGATCGACGGGGAGGGAATCTATAATAACGAGGACAGATAACCCGAAACTCGAAAGGGAGACGGTAGGTGAGATAACCCGATCGCTGGGGAGGGATTAAAAAATAACGAGGACAGATAACCCGAGACTCGAAAGGGAGACGGTAGGTAAGATAACCCGATCGCTGGGGAGGGATTAAAAAAAAACGAGGACAGATAACCCGTGGCTGGAAAGGGAGACGGTAGGTAAGATAACCCGATCGCTGGGGAGGGATTAAATAATAACGAAGACAGATAACCCGAGACTCGAAAGGGAGACGGTAGGTAAGATAACCCGATCGCTGAGGAGGGATAAAAAAATACGAGGACAGATAACCCGGTCGACGGGGAGGGAATCTATAATAACAGGGACAGATAACCCGAAACTCGAAAGGGAGACGGTAGGTGAGATAACCCGATCGCTGGGGAGGGATTAAATTATAACGAGGACAGATAACCCGAGACTCGAAAGGGAGACGGTAGGTAAGATAACCCGATCGCTGAGGAGGGATAAAAAATTACGAGGACAGATAACCCGATCGACGGGGAGGGAATCTATAATAACGAGGACAGATAACCCGAAACTCGAAAGGGAGACGGTAGGTGAGATAACCCGATCGCTGGGGAGGGATTAAAAAATAACGAGGAGAGATAACCCGAGGCTCGGAAGGGAGACGGTAGGTGAGATAACAAGATCGCTGGGGAGGGATTAAAAAAAAACGAGGATAGATAACCCGTGACTGGAAAGGGAGACGGTAGGTAAGATAACCCGATCGCTGGGGAGGGATTAAATAATAACGGAGACAGATAACCCAAGACTCGAAAGGGAGACGGTAGGTAAGATAACCCGATCGCTGAGGAGGGATAAAAAAATACGAGGACAGATAACCCGATCGACGGGGAGGGAATCTATAATAATAAGGACAGATAACCCGAAACTCGAAAGGGAGACGGTAGGTGAGATAACCCGATCGCTGGGGAGGGAGTAAATAATAACGAGGTTCGATAACCCGAGACTCGAAAGGGAGACGGTAGGTGAGATAACCGGATCGATGGGGAGGGCACAAAAAATAACGATGACAGATAGCTCGAGACTCAAAAAGGAGACGGTAGGTAAAATAACCGAATCGATGGGGAGGGACTACAAAATAACGAGAACAGATAACCCGAGACACGAAAGGAAGGCAACAGGTAAGATAACCCGATCGCTGGGAATGGGTTAAACAATAACGAGGCAGGGATTGAAAAATAACCAGGCACATGATCAGGCAAGGCTTCGCTGCACTCACCGATACGCAAAGCAACCGCCTTCTAGGATTTGCGCTGCTCGACATTTTCCTTCTCGAGCACTTCTTTTCGCGACCCAGTTTCGAAATGGCACACTTGGTCATCTGCGCGCTGTACACAAATATTCGGCCGATCACGTGAACTTTTCGCCGATTCGACGCACGTTTCACGACTATATTCGTAAACCCTTTTTCACACATCGCGGATAAACCGACCCGTTCTAGAATTCTTGCGAATGTATGACGCACGCAGCAACATATTTCGAAAAAAAACTGCATGTCAACCGAACGAATATACAACGTTCCGCGAGGGGTGCCGCTTCCGACTGTCAAAAAACAATTTGCTGTCTCGGAAGGATACGAGCGCGGTCGGTAAACACGGAACGATGCGAGCTGCGCGCTGTCAGTTAGAAAACAGATGAACTAGACTATCGTGTCCGTCGATAATATTTTGAGCTTTGATGGTACAATTTTGCTACTTTTATGTAAAAAATTTCAAAATGAGTTTTCTCCGCCATTTATTCATGAAAACAAGTGAAACAAAGCTTGAAATGTGTGATTTTTCATGGTCGAGAGCATGGTTCCCTCCAAATTACCGAAAACGCGATGAAATAGTTAATAATTCACAATTTATCCCATGGTAACCACAAACTGTAAATTTTTTTTGGAAATTTGGGAAAATGGCGAGAACCATGCTCTCGGAGCTGGCGTCCTGCATGCCCACAAGAAATTTCATTCCAATTGGTTGTTCCGTTTGGGAGAAACGGCATTTCAAAATTTCGAAGTGGTCGAAGGCGTGTGATACATGGCCTTAACATACTGAATCTAAAACCGTTTGATTTATTTGTTTCAGATGATCCATCTACGAGATTTCATCAACAGCGCAGACCTACAATTTTTTTAGGACATTTTTTTAACTATCATTTTCGTCTATAAATAGTGACTTAAGGGGCCAGTCCACTTTGGAGCCACGAAACAAAGGCTATTTTCGCGATTTTTGTTTTTGAGGATTTTATAAAAGATATGAATATAAAAGTTGTTGGGCTTGATAAATAAAGTCTTGAAATACATTTTTAAAAAAATGTATTCATTTTTATTCATTTTTAAGTACAAAAACTATAGTTTAACGTAACGCCTCATAAATAGGTGGGCTAGGTAGCTCCATCACAACTCGGCAACGGCTTGTCTGAAACAAAAAAATCAAAATCCATTAAATTCAGTATGACACCAGCTACAAAATGACCCTCGGATATAAAGGTTTATCAAAAAATAAAAAAAATGGCAGATGAAAAACGAAAAAAGTAAAAAAAAACGCGTTTTTTCGCAGTTTTTCGCAACAAAAAAAAGAGTAAAAATCAAAATTTTAAAACCATCGAGGGTCATCTTGTTGCGAATCATGTTTACAATATGTGGTTGAAATTTCAAGAGAATCGGTTTATTAGTTTTAGAGATACGATGGAGCTAGATTTTGAAAACGTTGTTTCGAGAAAAACGCGTTTGAAGTTTATACTATGAAAAACTCTTACCTAAACTCAATCGGCAATTCCTGCACCGTACAAAATCCCTTCTGATTGCTCATCATCGTCGATTTCTTCAAGTCTTGCTTGCTTTCGTTTGGTTCTGGTCTCTTCTGAGCACTCAGAACTGCGGCGGACATATCCCTCTCTGCCCTACTCTATCAAAGCAGAAAGTTCCCCGGGATTACTACGGGATTGCGAATATGTCTGCCGAAGCATGGAAACGAAAGTACTCAATCGATGTCCTTGTCGGGCAAGCCCTTAATACTTAATTGTCACGCGAGAGGAAAAAAAGTAAATAGACTAGATCCGGAGAGTCTGAGGGGGTTGGCAAGGGCAGAGAAGGGGGCTAAGGGAGGCGCGAGAAAGACGGAGATTACGTATTCATGGGAAGCTAGCATTATGGGCCACCTTGCATATATTTTCGTTTCTTGTTTCCTTTTTTTTTTTATTAGTTTTTGTACCCTCTTATCCTTAGTTTTCGTTCCCGCGGAAAATTTTCCGCCCTTTGGGGGTGTCCTGGCGAGCCACTTTTCCCTCTTTCTCTCTCCCTCTCTCTCTCTCTCACGCACAAACATATTGCACTTGTACTTCCTACCTTAAACATTTACATGTAAAATGCGCAGGCACGACAGAGAGAGAGAGAGAGAGAGAGAGAGAGAGAGAGAGAGAGAACGAGAGAGAGAGGCCTACGTCGAAGCGAGGCCATTCTGTATGAGGAACTTCTCTCCTCGGCTTGCGCAAGAGACACTTTTCCTCGGCTGTTGCTCGTTCATGAATAAATTTCGAATTAACTTCCCAGCGACGTGCGCGGTCGCGCGCCTCTCTTGCGAGTTATACGTCTCCGTATCACACCCACGTACATCACCGAATCCGCCCCCCCCCCCCCCGACCGCCCCCACCCTCGCTCCAACCTTCCTCTGATCGGTAAACCGCGAAAAAAAAGGATTGCTCGCCAAAACCTTATCACCGATACAGAGCCTCACTACTGGCAAAACGCGAAAAGACGTTTCTCAATTCTTCTCAATGTCATTTTCCTTCTGAGTGTGAATTCACTCTCCTTAAATTAGGCGCGTGATATAATTTATTAATGTGTATTGGGCGGTTACGTACATTACCGCATATTTTTGAGCTAAAGAAAGGATAGATGACGTTGAACGATTGTTTTACGTTCATATTTAATTTCTTTAATTTTATTGCTATAGAGAAGATTTTTTTCTTGTTGCAAATTGAGAATGCGGTCCAATGAGCATACGTGAAAACGTTTGGGTTTTGATACGACGTGTGTAAGTTAAGTAACGAGACTGATTTTGTTTCAATTTTTTGATTCGAATAGAAATACGATTCAACATTGTCTAGAAATGACTTCCTTGAGAAGCCGCACAGCGCTGTAGACGGTTCTTCCAATCCTCATAGCAGTGTTGGAACTCGGATACTGGAATATCCTTCAGCTGGTCGGTTACAGACGTTTGAATGTTTTCGAGTGTCTCAAAATGACGTGTCCTGAGGTGATCTTTCAATCTCCGGAAGAGGAAAAAGTCACAAGGACTCAAGTCAGACGAATAAGGAGGCTGAGGAGCCACAGCAATGTTTTAACTGGCCAAAAACTCGTTTATTGGCAATTGCTGTGTGACAGCAAATTTTCTCATCCCCAATTCATTGGTGAAAATCTGATGAACGGTGGTGTGAATCAAATTCAACTCTTCCCCGATCATTCTGACTGTCAACCGACGATCTAAACGCACAAGATCCTGGATTCTGTTGACATTTTCATCGGTTCTTGAAGATGAAGGCCTTCCGCTGCGTGGTTCATCTTCAATCGACTCTCTTCCTTCGGAAAATGCCTTAAATCACCGAAAAACCTAGGCCCTTGACAAAATACTGTCTCCGTAGGCCTGCTGAAGTTTTGCAAAAGTTGTCCGTTGCACTGTGCCCGAGTCTGAAGCGAAACCTGATAGCACACCGTTGCTCGAAATTCGTGTCTCACCCATCTTTAGAACGCAGTAGAAAAAAGTGTTTCACGAAAAGAAAATCACTACGGACCACCAAATCACTCTAGCGAGTTGAAAGTCGCACTAAAGGTGTGTCACATGTTCACGTGTCGCTACTCCAAGTCCCGCGTCCCAAGTGTTGCCACATCGAACACTACGTTACCAATCACATTACTTAAGGGGCCAGTCCACTTTGAAAATTTCAAAAAATCGATTTTTTTTACTGTTTTCGAAAGTACATACATTCAGAAATATTGTGTCAAAATTTTATGAAAATCCGAGCTCTCTAAGTCAAACTCGGTCCGATCGCCATCGGATTCGCCGACAATCGCGATGACGAGCGTGTTCGCTCTGCAAACCGCCGCAGTTCTGAGTGCTCAAACGAGACCAGAACCAAACGAAAGCAAGCAAGAATTGAAGAAATCGACGATGATGAGCAATCAGAAGGGATTTTGGAAGGTGCAGGAATTGCCGATTGAGTTTAGGTAAGAGTTTTTCATAGTATAAACTTTAAACGCGTTTTTCTCGAAACAACGTTTTCAAAATCTAGCTCCATCGTATCTCTAAAACTAATAAACCGATTCTCTTGAAATTTGAACCACATATTGTAAACATGATTCGCAACAAGATGACCCTCGATGGTTTTTAAATTTTGATTTTTACTCTTTTTTTTTGCGAAAAACTGCGAAAAAACGCGTTTTTTTTTACTTTTTTCGTTTTTCATCTGCCATTTTTTTATTTTTTGATAAAACTTTATATCCGAGGGTCATTTTGTAGCTGGTGTCATACTGAATCTAATGGACTTTGATTTTCTTGTTTCAGACAAGCCGTTGCCGAGTTGTCATGGAGCTACCTAGCCCAGCTATTTTTGAGGCGTTACGTTAAACTATAGTTTTTTTACCTAAAAATGAATAAAAATGAATTATAATTTTTTTTTTAAGTGTATTTCAAGACTTTATTTATCAAGCCCAACAACTTTTATATTCATATCTTTTATAAAATCCTCAAAAAAAAAAATCGCGAAAATAGCCGTTTTTTCGTGGCTCCAAAGTGGACTGACCCCTTAACGGTGACGTTGACGCTTTTTGTCAGTTTACTCCCCGGCGGGCGAGCACTCAACGACGCTATAGAAGCTGGAGAGGAAAGTTAACGGTGACGGTGACCTTTTTTTCTCGGTTTATTCCCCAGTGGCCAAGCTCGTAACGAGGCTATAGAAGCTTCGTTTCAAAATATATTCAAACATATCAATTCCGTAACAAATTCCATCTGAAGTTTCATAAATGTAAAACATTTTCTTCCTTGTCAAGAAAAATTATCAAAATTGGCCATTTTTTTCGTCGTCCACGTGTATCCCCCCGCCCACCCCTCTTAATTCGAGAAAATAGTCTTTCCAACGCCGTCTATTGTCAGCGGATAGTTTCATATGCAACCATCAATGATTTTCTGCCTGACAATTTCCACCGCATTTCCACGTCAGATTGGACGTTCCGGACGTGATATTTTGCTGTATCGATCGGCTTTTGTCTCCGTACGCGAGGTGGAGCGAGAGAGACAGGAAGAGACTGCGTATAAACATATTCCGAACATATATAATATTTCTTATCCCTGCCAGGGAAGAAAGAGAGAGAGAGAGGGAGAGAGCGCAGGCAAAGCAGCAAAAGCCACACACACAGCGCCCGTCATACTTTTTCTCCGTCCCGAAGTTATTCTTTTTTTTTTCTCTCGCGTCCAACCCCTAGGTATATCCTTTCGTTCAGGACACCCCCGCGGGGCACATGTATTATTTATCCTCGTGGACGAATCCTCGTTCCGTATATACGGGGTCGCGGCTGTATTTCGCGACCCGTACGTCATCCCATAAGCGAGAGTCTCCTTTTCTCCGCGATTTTTCTTCTCTTTTTCCAGTCTTTCGCGGCAGAATTTATCCGAATTCATAGCACTGGACGAAAGAACAGCCCCAGAGCCGGGCTCGTGGATAGAAAATAACGATTTTTACCTGCTTGACTTTGCACGCTTGCGATAAACTCGAGGACGAATGCAGCGACGTTGACGGGATTTTCGCTAAAATGATTGTTGAAATCTCCCGATGGTTTTAAGGTACTTTTCATTACGACATATTCAGAGGGAGCGGAACTGTGAGCAGAAATGCAAATCAAGACGGAATATTTTCTCATCGTTCCGGAGTTTTAAGCCGGTCCCACACACATCGCGAATATTCGCGAGTGGAGGCACTCGCGAATAGTGTTGGAGCGAAAACTCAGCGTCGACACTCGTCCATACTCGTGCTCGTACTCGGCCTTTTTCCCCATCACTGTCGCGAAATTGTCGCGGGTCAAAGAAAGATTTCACTCGTCTTCGTACTCGCCAATCAACGCTCGGAGCACTCGGGAATCCTCGCCAAGCTTCGCGAATCCTTGCGAGCAGTCGGTTCTGAACGAAGCGTCAACGTTGATGGTATAGGTCCGAATCAATTTAAGAGGTCAGTCCACTTTGAAAATTTCAAAAAAATCGATTTTTTTTTACTGTTTTCGAAAGTACATACATTGAGAAATATTGTGTCAAAATTTTATGAAAATCCGAGCTCTCTAAGTATTTTTTATTACCTGAACGTCAGGACCTCATTTCGTCTACCTGAGCGATGATGAGCGTGTTCGCTCTGCAAACCGCCGCAGTTCTCAGTGCTCAAAAGAGACCAGAACCAAACGAAAGCAAGCAAGACTTGAAGAAATCGACGATGATGAGCAATCAGAAGGGATTTTGTACGGTGCAAGAATTGCCGATTGAGTTTAGGTAAGAATTTTTCATAGCATAAACTTCAAACGCGTTTTTCTCGAAACAACGTTTTCAAAATCTAGCTCCATCGTATCTCTAAAACTAATAAACCGATTCTCTTGAAATTTGAACCACATATTGTAAACATGATTCGCAACAAGATGACCCTCGATGGTTTTAAAATTTTTATTTTTACTCTTTTTTTTGCGAAAAACTGCGGAAAAAACGCGTTTTTTTTTACTTTTTTCGTTTTTCATCTGCCATTTTTTTATTTTTTGATAAAACTTTATATCCGAGGGTCATTTTGTAGCTGGTGTCATACTGAATCTAATGGACTTTGATTTTTTTGTTTCAGACAAGCCGTTGCCGAGTTGTGATGGAGCTACCTAGCCCACCTATTTTTAAGGCGTTACGTTAAACTATAGTTTTTGTACTTAAAAATGAATAAAAATTAATTAAATTTTTTTTTAAATGTATCTCAAGATTTTATTTATCAAGCTCAACAACTTTTATATTCATATCTTTTATAAAATCCTCAAAAAAAAAATCGCGAAAATAGCCTTCTTTTCGTGTCTCCAAAGTGGACTGGCCCCTTAAAAAAAATGGAATTATCGTGCGATGCAGTTTTCGAACTACTGGATTTGTACGAGAAAGAGCCAGCTCTATGGAATACAAAACATGCATTGCATCGAAATCGCAATGAGCGAATCCAGAGTGCCTTTTCGATGAAGTGCTCTGTTGAAGACTTAAAAAAAAAACGATTCTCTAATGGCGACTTTCCAACCACTTTTGAAGAAATTGAGAAGCAGCATGAAGTCCTAGTTGATATTTCATTTTCTTCACCGCTTTCCATCAGTAGAGCGGATTTTGCGCTCTCATAAAAACGATACGTACCCTCGCACAGACCGATACGGACTAGCTAATGACCATGCTCGTCGACCATCGCGAGCAGAACAGTTGAAGACGGGCGAGGGTATCCAAGTACAAGTATGCACAAGTATATACGGATAATGTGGGAGACCATATTTGACATTGGCTATACTCGTGAATAATTTCACTCGCGAATATTTGCGATGTGCGATTCAATATATATTGAGTTTTTGGGTAATTATTGATAATAATAAGATGATCTGAACGTATTAATTAAATTTAAAAATTGAGAATTTTTTTTTGCTTGAACAGTTGAAACACATGTAAAGTCACTGACAAAACCTCAGTCAAACACACGACAATATCGTCGAATTTGACTTCAATTATTAGTAAAAGTGGAAAATTAACATTTCTAAGTGTTAATTTATTATTAAATTAGCTATTTGTAAAGCTAAACATGTACGACATGATCTAGACTTGTAAATCCACGATTCGCCCATTTTGGACTAACTTTTTGCCCAACGGTCCATCCAGTAATACCTTGAGAGTTGATTTTCAAAAAATCCTTTCTTAGTACACCGCTACACCATCTAAGTCGTCTATATTGTCAATCAGTCAGTCACGGAACTATCTTATATGTATAGACAACTCATGACAGGCATGTTCAATCAGGTCGATTTTTTTGCTACACCTCTGTTATAGATTAATCTATACCTCATAAAGTTTTCAATAAGCCATCACTTTTTTAAGTACCCGTGCGGGTATTGAGTTCGGGCTTTGATCGGGCCATCTTAATTTTCCTTAACTTCATTGAGCTCTAGTGTGGAAGCCTCGCATGTGCCATCAGTGGTCGGTCACCCTTTTTTGCTACCGAGGGCCATTGAAGGCAAGATAACCGGGGCCTTTAAAATTACCTTTATCTGTACGGGTATATCTGTAATTGAATTCTTACGTCATAACAGTATTCACCACAAGACCCTGTGTAATTCCCAAAGATCTTTACGATTTTTTGTCTCGACAAGTGGGCAAGCTTGTTAAAAATTTGCAGCTGCAAGTGAAATACCTTTCGACAAGTGTTATTAAAAATTTCATGGCTCTTCCACGTTTTTTTTCTTCAAGTTTGAGCAGAACTTCCTTAAGGAGGTATCCCTCTCTAGAAACCCAATTTGAACGGTCAGAATGATGAATTTTTTTCCAGTAACACATTGGTTGGAATAAATTTATTTTTTTCCAGCATATTGTACACATGTTTGTGGTTACAATGTAATTTTTTCGGAAGAAAATCTTTCAAAGTGTTCGTGGTGATTTGGCGTTGCAGTTCTCCAGCGGCGAGGTCCGAAACGGCCGGATCTCTACCAGGTTTAAATGTAATCTGGAACGAAAACAAAAAAAAAATTTCTTCCAATACATCCAACTGGCTATGGGTTCACGATCCTGTTTTCGAAATTTCGAAAAATACGAAAAATGACGGCTTTTCCAAAGAAAACCTCGTTTTTCTCTTGAAAAACAAGCATGCTGAGGTCATTGTTATTAACAAATGGTACATCCAATTAAAAAATGGCATCTTGAATCGAAAATAACTACTGTTTGAATGCTAACTGTGCAAATTCAAGACAATAGTGTGAAAGTTACTCAAGATATCAATCCCACTGTGTCAAAATATGTAGTTTCGAAATAATCGCGTTCAAAGTTTTGGTACATATTTTACACGATCGTATGAAATATTGTCGTATTAACGTTAATCAGCGATTCCGGCACCATATACCAGGTGTAGAAGTATGAAACCGGAATTTCCCTATAGATGGTGCTAGCCATCAGTTTAGGGACCGTAAGACCGCTTCTGCAGCGCCATCATCTCCCTCTAACAGCTGACGAAGATTTTCAACGCACAACAACCCAAGTTCCCTACACCGGTATATTTTTTTATAACCTTAAACATGTCGAGTTTTGTGCCTACGAACTACGATTTGCGGACAGCATTGGTTTTCTATTATCATTTGAAGAAAACTGCTGCAGAATCGCATCGAATGCTTGTCGAAGCTTACGGTGAACATGCTCTTGGTAAAACACAGTGTTTCGAGTGGTTCAAAAAATTCAAAAGTGGCGATTTTGACGTGAGAAACGGAGAACGTGGAAGGCCACCGAAAAAGTTTGAAGACAGCGAATTGCAAGCATTGCTGGATGCTAAAACCTGGTGAAACTGTTAATACTGAACGCTACCGACAACAAATGATCGATTTGAATCAAGCTTTGCGTGAAAAACGACCGGAATATGGAAAAATGCAACACAAAGTCATTTTCCTCCATGATAATGCACCATCACACACAGCAAAACGGATCAGGGAAACGATCGAGGCGTTCAGTTGGGAAATACTAGCGCATGCGACTTATTCTCCAGACTTCGCTCCGTCCAATTATCATCTATTCGCATCAATGGGACACGCTCTCGCTAAACAACGCTTCAATTCGTATGAAAATGTACGAAAATGGCTCGACAACTGGTTTGCTTCAAAAGAACAACTGTTTTTTTGGCGTGGCATTCATAAACTGCCCGAGAGGTGGGAAAAATGTATAAATAGCAATGGAGATTATTTTGAATAAAATATTTTTTATCATTTTCAAACAACAGACGTGTAATTTTTACAAAAAAATTCCGGTTTCATACTTCTACACCTGTTAAGTGTTCTTTCTCATCATCGAGATCGTGTTGCACACCTAATTTATGCAATCTGCGGGCAGTTTGGGTCTCTTTTGAGTGTTCTTGTGCTTTGATGTCCGCTTTCGTTAAACCCGAATCATCCACTAAAATAGGTGTAACTTCGTCAATTTTTAGAATTTCAGGGTCCGGTTTGTCTTAAAATATTCTTGAAAGTTCACACTATAACTATATGCAAGAAAAAAACGATTTTTCAAATTTTCCAGAGAAGTATACCCCTTTAACGTCTCCGCATTATCTCACACAACAAAGTCATTGTACTGTCGTACGCTTGCGATAAACGCAAAAAGACGGATGCATCGACCTCTCTGGGTATTGCGCTAGAATGATCCTTTTCCAAATTCCCGACAGCTTTAGACTCCCCTTCATTGCGGATATGTCCACATAGGGTGGCGAAGATTCGGCGCAAGAATTCGCAAGGATTTCCACTGATATGCAAAAAAAATCCACGAAATGCCAAATCGACTTTATTGTACCTCGAGCGAACCCTCCGCATATTGTCAACCTGACCCCCGTTCGAATATTCGGGGGAGAAAAAAAAATGTACGCTTTGAATACACGAGGAACGAGGAATAAAAAAAAAAAACATAAAAATAAAAAGAGGAAAACTCTCGTCGTTTCGAAGCAATTTCGTTCATGCTCAGCGCCGATTTCGCATGTTTTTTTTTTTTTTCTTTCGGTGTTCTTTTCTTTTCTTTTCTCTCGTTTCCGCAGGAATTCGGGATATTCGCATTTCCAGTATGATCGGAGATATACAAGAAATGGGAAATACGACGAAAGATGATCCTTCGTATGATCCTGATGGTCCGAGGTTATATATATGTATACACTGAGGAGGGATCTCGTAAACCCTCTCACTGAGCCGAGAGGGAGCCACTATCGGCGTTGCTTCGTGTAATCGTGCACACACACACATATATATATATATAAATATATATATCGTAAAGATACACGACGACAGACAGCTGGAGGGAGGCTGCGAGAGAGAAAGAGATAGAAGATAAGGTACGGGAATCGAGTTTGAAGTTTTCTCGACAGCTTGTTTTAAAAGTTGGACGTCGACGAGATGATGACTTTGCTGTGTAGCACCCGAGATGCCCGAATGGATCACTTTTTTTTTCACAATCTTGCCATTTTTCAATCCCGTCACGTCAGTACACATGGATACAGATATGCGTCCACGTACCCGTGCGGAAATTCATTTGGGGCTTTGATCGGGCCCATTTAAATTTTCCCTAACTTTATTAGGGCCCTGCAGACCCAAAATAAAATTAATTTGAATAGGATTTATATAAATCAAATAGGTTTTTTTCCTTGTCTCACGGCCCAATATGTCCCTATTCGTTTCAATTTTTTTTGTTTGTTCAAGCTATTCTTTTTAAATATTAAATACATTCAATTGACATTAATAAAGATTGGATTCAAATTAAATAAAGATAAAATACGATATAACGTATGAATACGAGAAACGAATATAGGTTCATGACAGGGCGGTGAAAAAAAGTAAATTTTTTTTTTTTTCACTGAGAAGGCTGTTATTTGGAAAGAAAATGAAAGGTATCGTCGTGCCTTTTATTAACAGGCGTGAGTAATTGTGTATGGAAAGACTAACCATTTTCCTTAACTGGAGAATGTTACAACAGTCTAATGAAAGCAAAGCCATGAGATTTTTTAAAAGACCGAATCGTCCCGTCTGTCTCTTTTGTCTTATACTACCGGATGAAACCAAATCATAGATTTATTAGGAATAAAAGAAATATTTACTTATTAGACGATATTATTAGGTGTATGACTTAATTTTTACAGATTTTTCGGCAAATTTATTTAATATAAAAAAATGGAGAACGAAATTAATCTTGGAAATATTGTCCATCGTTTTCTATGACCTTGCGCCATCTCTCAGGTAACATACGAATGCCGTCGCGAAAGAAACTTGCAGGCTTCGAGGCGATAAAGTCATCGACGAATTTACGCACATCGTCCAGCGTTTTGAACTGTTTATCCACTAAAGCGTGCTGCATTGATCGGAACAAATGGTAGTCGGATGAGGCCAAGTCTGGTGAATATGCCGCGTGCGGGAGAACTTCCCATCCCAAGTTCAAGAGGATCTTCTGAGTCGCGCGAGCAATGTGAGGTCGAGCGTTGTCATGCAGCAGTATGACTTGCCTGCTTCCTTGCCCAGTAAATAGCCTTTTCTGATCAAGTTCTTCGCTCAGTTTGTTCAATTCTCGGCTGTAGCGTTCCGCAGTCACCGTCTAACCAGTTTCCAGGAGTTCGTAATAGAGCACACCCTTCATATCCTGTCCAGGGCGCGGCTGGTCACTAAGATCGAAATCACCACTTCTAAAACGTTTGTACCAATAATTACACGTTTCATAGGACACAACGTCGGCACCAAGAACACTACAAATTGATTCCCGTGCTTTGGAAGCATTTTTTCCTTGTTGAAATTCGTATAAAATGCAGTGCCGAATGTGCTGTTTATCAGTTGCCGTCGTAAACTCTGCTATTCTGAGAGGTTATGTAACTCATGTAGACTTGTCGTTCGGTGTTCTGAAACCTTGCGTCCGATCCTTTCAAAACCACAAAAGACCGCGAAAATATTCCTATTTTAAATATTCCTATTTTAAAATGTAATTGTAAGCTCGAAGAAAAAATCTGTAAAAATTAAGTCATACACCTAATAAATGGGTCTTGATTCGACTAAATAAATATATATGAAATAAATAATTTTAATAATGGAGTGCAATAGGAAAAATTTGATTTCACGAAAAATCTAGTTAATTAAAATTTAAATGAAACAAATAGACACATCTAGTTAATATTTTAAAAAAAAATTCTGTCAGTGTTGACTTCTGGACACTTTTACTAGTTGCGGAATGGAATCCAAAAAATCCGCGTTATATTTTTGTTTGTTTTTTTTTTAATATTATTATTATTCATTTCATGCGATATACCATCGTGAAAGGATTTGAAAAAAAAGTGTTTTATCGTGTATCCGATTACTCATCTCTTGTTCCATCACCTAGCGTTGACCGTAATGTGGCCCTGAATAGAGCGCGAATGAAAGAAGCGACGTGCTGGAAACGATCGAGAAACTCGTTCTCTCTCTCTCTCTCTCTCCCTCTTCCTCCCTCCCTCTCTCTCTCTTTCTCTCTCTCTCGCAAGAATATCAAATTACGAAACATCGCGGGCACGACACGACGATCACAGAACGTCTGGTGCTCGAAGACACGAGTGAGTATGATAAACGTAACACAATATAGACTGATATGAGGGGAAAAAGTCCGAGCGAAAGAAAAGAAGAAAAGAGAACGGAAAATAGGCAAAGGGACGAGAAAGAGAAGGGAAATTGAAGAAGAAACAAGAGAGAGAGAGAGAGAGATAGAGAGAGAGAGAGAGAGAGAGAGAAGAGGCATAGAGAATAAAATAATGAAAGTGACAGAGAGGAGTCGAAAGACGTAGAAGTTGTTGATTGACAAATTTATTTTGCCCTAATTATACTATGAGTAAAGTAAGACAAAACCTTCCTAAACTTAGGAGAATGCCATAAGCACTGTGCTCAAAAGAAAATAAGCAAATGATAATGACAATTAAGATAAGCAATGGGGTTGATGTTTGCTTCGTTGCAACCAGTGTTGGGCGTTAATCAATAAAATTTTCAATGATTTCATTAATTAATTAAAAAAAAAGTCATTTCAATTAATTTAATTGCAATTAACTAGTAATTGCATGTTGCAATTCATTTAATTACAATTAACTAGTAATTGCATGTTGCAATTAATTTAATTGCAATTAACTAGTAATTGCAACTCGCAAATAAAACAATTGTAATTAACTTTTTTCATTGTTCTGAGAAACAATAAAAATTAACAATTAACCTATTTAACTTTACAGACATCAGATACGACGTGTTTGTTTGGGTTTTGTAGGCTTACGCAGTCCCCTACGCAATCATCAGTTTTTATTGTTAGTTTTTAATCAAATATACCAAAAAGATTGAAAATTCATTACTTTCTGATTGTGGAAACAATTCATTAATTGTTAATCGTGAGTTTTCACAATTACAATTAAATGATTGTTCATTGTTGTAGTCGTGATTAACAATTAATTGTTAATCTTAAGTTACCCTAGCAATTGAATTTTGCCCAACACTGGTTGCAACGCAACGAGAATTCTTCTTAATTTCTCATTTTTATTATTATTCAAAATCATCTGTTACAGATTTAGATTCCAAGATCGCTAAACAAACCCAAAAAATCTTCACGTGATTTTCGTAGCTTGGATCTAGGGTAGGCAATCGGGTAAGTTGGGCGATCGAAATATCTGGAAAACTAAGCACCGCACGCGGATGCATCAAATGGCGGAAAGAGAAGTACGGGGGAGGGGTGCACATCACGCCATCGCCCGTTGCCATGCGGTGCACGAGACGTTAACACGGGACTTTTCATTATTTTTGCACCGAAAAGTAAAAAAAAAACGTGATTGAAAGATTTTCTTCTACCGTTGTATGAGAAAAAATATTTCAAAGTTCATTGCCATTAATGTTAATGTTTCAAAACCTAACTAATTAGCAAGCAACTGTTGGTATATTACTGCATTGTACCAAATCATTTTGTATACGTCTGGTTTTTTAATGCATTTCTTACTTTGGCCAACTTACCTCATACTCTTGCACAACTGACCTCACTATCAGGGCAGGTTGAGCAAATATGGCCTTCATTTGAGAGCGATTATCTGTGAAACAATGAGGG
The DNA here is from genome assembly GCA_963932345.1 of Ophion ventricosus. Lineage (NCBI taxonomy): Eukaryota > Metazoa > Arthropoda > Insecta > Hymenoptera > Ichneumonidae > Ophion > Ophion ventricosus. The sequence continues at coordinate 1,151,801 of OZ010714.1, read as the reverse complement.
GCAACAGGAATTTCGTCTAGAGACTTTTTTCCCCAGATAAATTGCCTATTGATCAAAGTAGGTTTCATTTTTATACGGCAGACTGTTGAGGAATTACAGGGCGATAATTCCAAACTTGCTCAACATGCCCCGCCCTATCCTACTAAAGGAAATTTGAAAAGTTATTTCGTTGCATTGCAACGATGCAAACTTCAACGTCAGGATATAAGCAAGGCTATACAATAATAAATCTTGTATAAATAAGTCTTTTAATTTCCAAAATAACAATTTTAATTATTCTAATAATTATTATAGTAATAGAAAGAGACAATAGAGTTACGATAATAATCATTAGTATAACAATAATTATTATCGTTGAAAATGAGTCCATTCAAGAGGACGAATAGTCACGAGTCGCACGACGAGAGTGCAAAAGAAAAGAGAGAAAAAGCCATATGGAGGCCAAGTGCAGCCACGGGGCAGAAACAAACGGAGGGGACGAGAAAACATTGTATCTAGATACAATACACTAGAGTGGCTCGTTACGTAGAAGTCGCGAGTTGCACTTGTCCACCGACTGACTTAACCCCCGCCCCCCTGCATCCAACCCACACCTCCCCCCTAATTACTGTCGTTCGCTTTCCTCCCTCTCTCTCTCTCTCTCTCTCTCTCTCTCTCTCTCTCTCTCTCTCTCTCTCTCTCTCTCTCTCCCTGTCTGTCTCTCTCTTGTCTACTCCTGTGTCTCGTTGCGCCGAAAACGAGTCCGGTCAAGAGGACGGAAGCGAGAGAGTTGCACGACCAGAGTGCAAAAGAAAAGAGAAAAAAAAACATATGGAGCTAAAAGCAGCCACGAGGAGGAAAAAAATGGAGGAGACGAGAAGAAATGAAAAAAGCGAGCGAGATAGAGAGAAAAAGAGAGAAAGAGAGAGCAGAACGAAACAGAAGTACACGTTTTTATCTGTGAAGCGTCATTACGACCATACGACAGAGAGAGAGAGAGAGAGAGAGAGAGAGAGAGAGAGAGAGAGAGAGAGAGAGAGAGAGAGAGAGAGAGAGAGACAGAGAGAGAGAGAGAGAGAGAGAGAGAGTACCGTGTGTCATCGCAAGCTCTCTTTGTCAGCTAAATCTCCTCCCGCAGACACAGCCGAGGGCAATGAAATGTGGATTCTGCATTGCTGGAATGCAACCAGAGAACAATGTCTCCTCGAATTGCCCTAAAAGTGAATTTTCTTCCTTTTTTTTGGAAATAAAAAATGTTTCTTTCGTTTCCATTTAATTGCCAAGATGAATTTGCCTCTACGAAAATCATTCGAACGTTTTATTTCTTTATTTTTAAGATCTTCTACCGCAGAGACGCACGATACACCTGGAGCTGCAGAACATACCAGGTGTAGAAGTATGAAACCAGAATTTTTTTGTAAAAATTACAGGTCCGTTGTTTGAAAATGATAAAAAATATTTTATTCAAAATAATCTCCATTGCTATTTATACATTTTCCCCACCTCTCCGGCAGTTTATGAATGCCACGCCAAAAAAAAAAAACAGTTCTTCTTTTGAAGCGAACCAGTTGTCGAGCCATTTTCGTACATTTCCATACGAATTGAAGCGTTGTTTAGCGAGAGCGTGTCCCATTGATGCGAATAGATGATAATCGGATGGAGCCAAGTCTGGTGAATAAGCCGCATGCGCTAGTATTTCCCAACTGAACGCCTCGATCGTTTCCCTGACCCGTTTTGCTGTGTGTGATGGAGCATTATCATGGAGGAAAATGACGTTGTGTTGCCTTTTTCCATATTCCGGTCGTTTTTTCACGCAAAGCTTGATTCAAATCGATCATTTGTTGTCGGTAGCGTTCAGTATTAACAGTTTCACCAAGTTTTAGCATCCAACAATGCTTGCAATTCGCTGACTTAAAACTCTTTCGGTGGCCTCCCACGTTCTTCGTTTCTCACGTCAAAATCACCACTTTTGAATGTTTTGAACCACCCGAAACACTGTTTTTTACCAAGAGCATGTTCACCGTAAGCTTCGACAAGCATTCGATGCGATTCTGCAGCAGTTTTCTTCAAATGATAACAGAAAACCAATGCTGTCCGCAAATCGTAGTTCGTAGGCACAAAACTCGACATGTTTAAGGTTATAGAAAAATATACCGGTGTAGGGAACTTGGGTTGTTGTGTATTGAAAATCTTCGTCAGCTGTTAGAGGGAGATGAATGGCGCTGCAGAAGCGGTCTTACGGTCCCTAAACTGATGGCTAGCACCATCTATAGGGAAATTCCGGTTTCGTACTTCTACACCTGGTATATGGTATTGAAGTTTCGTTGCACCGCAACGAAAATATACTTTCTTCGTATCGCCGATGATTTTTTTTTTCGCACATTCAGACTACGAAAATTACTGAAACATTTTCGAGGATTAAAAATCTATAATCAAAACCGGCTAAAAAAGATTTAAGATAATAATAAAGATAAAGAAAATGAATTTCCGTTGCATTCCAACGCTGCAAACTTCAGCAACCATAAAAAGGGGGCAGGGAAGACCATGGAACATTTTTTTTTATCCACGGAGGTGAAGCAAAACAATCCGGACACATCGGATCTCGCGTGATCCAATAAGGAACTCTGAACTTTGCGCTCTTCAACCATAAAAAACCTCGTACTTACGTGTATGTGTGAGTGTGTGTGTGTGTGTGTGTGGGTGTGTATGGTATCCCTCGCGCTAAGTTACAAAGTAGATTAGCAAGGGATGGGGTGGGAGAGAAGGGAACAAAATTATTCGTGAGAGAGGGAAAGATTTCGGGTATCTGGATAATCGAATCTAGGTGAAAATAGGGAGTGTGCTGTGGATGATAAGCGAAGACATACAACAGGGTTCGAAATGCCCTTTCGTCAAATATATATATACATGCAGTACTGAACAAAACAAATTACGCACTAGTCGAAATTTCTTACCGCACTAAAATTTACATAGCGGACTCAAAAATAAAGGTAATTGAATTTCCCAAATGGCGTTTTAACGAGGACAAGTTTACCTTTATTTTGCCTTTCTTAGAAAGTACTCTACGATTTTTTTTCGCCCCGGTGCGCACTTTTGAACGTGGCCATTTTTCGGCTGTTTTTTGGCCGTCGAAAATTAACTGCATAGTTTGTAGAAAACATTTTCCTCGGTTTTTTCCATGGTCAACGTAAAAAGGATGTCAAAACCTACATTTTTGTTTTTTAGAAAGTCTCGTACGATTTTTTTTCGCCCCAGTATTGCATTTTTAGCTAAAAAAAGACACGTTTCAGAAAAAAAAGGCGTCATCGAAGAACTATAGGGTTTCAGAGAAAATGTCAAGAGGGTAAAAAGTTGCATGGGTTCACACTGGAGTGGCTAGAAATTTTTCATAATTTTTTTTTGACATTTATTTGTTACCATTTTTGGTTGGAACTTTGACGAGTGGAGAGGCTCCACTTGGTAATTATGGGGTCTAATCAAATATCGTATTGTCCCTATATTTTCTCCCCCAATTGTCCCTCCCAATCCTTGGCATTATCAATTACTTTTCTCACGGCTTGCTCTCAATCTTTTCACGGAAAATAAAGGAAAATAGACGCTCGTTCAATTCAAATGTCTCGTAAATTATTAGTTTCTATTTTTCGGACATGAACTTGGTGAAAAAAATTTTTTTACGAATTTAAGCATAAATGATGTATTAAACGTCCATATATATTTTTAGGTTATACATATCTTGTTCACACGATGATGACAGATTTTGTATTCTGTTTTGAGACTTCGAAATACAGCGGAATCTTCTAACACGCATCCGAGTTGCATAACGTTTTTTTTTTTCGTCACAGTCCACAACACCTTTCAAAAACGTCAAAACTTCAAAGATAATATGCTGCTGAATGAAAATCTCGACGTAGAATATAGGAGGTTATGGGCGTTGATGGAATGCTGAGGCAGTTGTAAGGCAAGCCCCAATAGGGCCTTATTAGGTCAAGCCCTATAAGGTCCATATCCGTATTGCCTGATTTACAGGAGTAAAAAAGCACCCTAATCAGGCCGCAGTAAGGTAGCCTTCTTACTCCAGTACTACGGTTCCACCGATCCGGTCGGCATCCGGCACCGACCAGGCGTGCCCCATTACGGCATTCCCGACCGCAGCATGACAGCGGACTGATCAGCGTTCAAGCTGCCTGATGAAAATTGCTAGTCGGGTTACAGCACCGGTATGGGAAACGTCACTAACAATACCACATTTCAAAATGTTTTATATTTATTATCAATTTTATCATGTATAAGATTCCATACTAAATAGTGATATTCAACCCTTAAAAAAAAAATCCTTTTTTAATTCCCTAAATCTCGCTTACTTTTTTTTTAAATTACGAGAACGTGTCCGCAGTTGGCACGAAAGAAACATTAACCGATTGGATAGGTCTGCTAATGCGAGAGAGAGCGAGAGCGTGGGAGAGATAGAGATAAAGAGGGATGGAAAATCACGTCGCTTATAAATTATAACGGCCATAACTCACGACTGTAAAGGTAGCGCGGAAGGAGGAGATTTTGAAGGAGGGGAAGGCGAGAAGAAAACGCAAAGAGTCGAAAAAGTGCGGACTCTCTCGGATACTCTCCACGGACACGCGTTGACCTAATCTCTCTTGCCAACTCTTATACGTATCCCTAGTGTAAAATTTTTTTCTCTACCGGTGGAAAAACGAAGCGAGGCAACGAGAGCAGGAGGGGGAGAAAGAGAGAGAGAGAGAGAGAGAGAGAGAGAGAGAGAGAGAGAGAGAGAGAGAGAGAGATGATATCGCAATGGCAAGTGTCTCTCTCTCTCTCTCTCTCTCTCTCTCTCTCTCTCCCTCCCACTCTCTCTCTCTCTCTAGCGCACAAATAAACAAATCTCTCTAGTATTATGATCCCTATAGATCCATCACAATCTCTCTCTCTCTCTCTCTCTCTCTCTCTCTCTCTCTCTCTCTCTCTCTCTCTCTCTCTCTCTACCCGAGCTCCTATAGTGCGTCAACTACCGTATCGGGTGTGCAACGAACGGCTTCCTGCTTCGTGAGCTCTTTTACATATTTCATCGTTATGAATTGTGACGTGATTTTTTGTAACTCACCGTCACAAAGTACTCCCCGAATAGCTACCGATCAGTTTTGTTCCCGTATGATCTGACCCCAACGATTCGCCTCGGGTACAGATTAAGTTTACGCGCAACCGATAGCGAGATTTCGATTTCGTTGGGTTTTTTTGAGGTTTCGGGCGTTCCGAACCGTCGAGGGGTGTAGGGCTCAAGGTATCGAGCTACCCGACGGAGAGGAGCGCTCGACGGACGTCGCCAAGAATCGGCAGAGGTCCGGTCGTAATACCCGCGCCCCACGGATAAGGTGTGTGTACGCTGGAGAACGGGCGAAGGTTAAGTTTACGGGCGAAGGGTGATGGAACCCCGTCGTGCCGATATTGGGTTGAGTTAGGTGCCCTGTTTTCGCTGTGCACCAGGGGATGCGATCTTGGGCGATCTCCATATGCTACCACGGGAGGTATCTCCCCGATAAGTTACCGATAGCGCAACAAAACGATTCGCGTCAGAGGGCAGAAGTTATCGGTCAAGGGATTTGACGTTTCAATTGCAATTTTGCGAAAAGGTCTCGAAGCAATAGTCTGCCTCGAGTCGCCGTCCCGGCAATTTGGCTTTGGTCTCGCGCTCCTGTGTTGACAGTTTTTCCGTCGACATGCTCGGTTTCGTTTCCGATCGCGCTAGTTAGGCGTGAGTTTTCGAGTGCATTCCGTTCTACCGTTTCGTGGCGTGTGTGTTAAGGTGATTGGGAAATTCTGGCACGAGATTCCTCCACCATGTCTGCGGATTATCAGTGCACTTTTGTTGAGTTCTCGCATTTCCGTTTTACGATTTCGCTCCCGTGTAGCTCTCGACACAAAGCCCTCGCTCATCGATTGCTCCATTCACTATTTAATTTATATCATCCAAACAACAATTGCAGCATCAATCCGGTGTTCCCTCCCATAATAAATAAAGCCTAAGCAAGAAGAAGAAAAGCTAAGGAGGCAAATCATATGAAGAAATTCGTCTGGAGGAATTCCGCACGGACTCGCAGGGCGAAAAACACAATTGTATAGGGAAAGAGTTTATATATATCTATATAAAGACAAGCGAATACATCCGTGTCTTGCGTGTGCGTCGAATCGCGAATGCCCAGGCTCGGGGTAAACACACGCACGAATGCATATATATATATATATATTGGTTGCACAGCCGTCAGCCTAGTCGCATAGAAAAGGGCTTGTTTGCGAACTCGTTTGCTCGAACGCGGCGAATCCGCATCGCGTATTATAACCAGCGTGTTCGTATATTCGTCGTGTCCGTTGTGTGGTTGAGCTCGGTTACGACTACCGTTCCATCGTGTATCGCGCGCCGACAACGACGGGAAGGCAGGGGCCGAGTCGCGAGATCGAAGCGACCGTTTCTTCTCCATCCGTCAATTACGTTCCTATCACGCGCGACCATATATATATGTGAGCCATTTCACCTAGCCCGTGACCCCGACCATTTTTTATTTTCCTGATTTTTTTTTTGTAAATTGAACCCCATGAAAGGAATATCCACACCAATTTTTATATTTTTATCTCTTCTCTTCTAGGAGTTATAATTTTCCAAAAAAACGTCGATTTCGGAAGTTTTGGAAACGTTTAAACGCTGATAACTCCTGAACTAATTGAGATATCGACAAATGTCAATATATAATTTTTTTTTCATTTTGAAGCATACTTTCATGAAAAAATATGAAAAAAATTATCATTTATACTGGACCACGTATTTTTTGCTTCGAAAGTGGAAACTATTTTTTTTAAAGATGTTCGCCATTTTTTATTTCTTTTCAAAAAATTCTCTAAACTAGAGTGACCCATTCTATGATTTTTTAGACTAACCTCATCGTGGGCCCATTTTTCCGTCTATTTGTTTTTTGCAAATGAATTATATTTTTTTAAAAAGATTTTTATCATTTTAATCTCTAAGAATGCTATATATCTCCATGTTAATCTCCAATGATGCTAATAATGAAACGGTTTATTTTTTGTTTGTACTAAAATTAATGAAAAAGAAGATTTTTTGTGCAAAATTATTTTTTTTCACTAATAATAAGTCATAACTATTCTAATTTTTATCCTTTTCATAAATAAAATTAACTAAAATGAACCGTTGAATCGGTGTGATGTTGACTACCTGCGCGTCTGTTTTGAGGACGGCCCTTGAGGTCGAGAATGCCTTCAAAATAATCTTTCTCCATATAGAAATCTCTCTCTCTCTCTCTCTCTCTGTCTCTCTCTAGCACTCTAGTTCTCTCTTGAGAGTGCTAGAGAGAGGGAGAGAGATCGCTCCCGCTCTCTCTCTCTCTCTCTCTCTCTCTCTCTCTAGCACGCTAGTTCTCTGCAGCACGGCACTCTTAGGGAACTTCGGTTTCAGAATACGGAATAAATGCATCTCTCTCTCTCTCTCTCTCTCTCTCTCTCTCTCTCTCTCTCTCTCTCTCTGTCTCTCTCTCTCTCTCTCTCCCGCTCTCTCTCTCCATCTAACTATCAATCTATCTATCGCTCTCTCTCTGTTTCCATCTATCCATCCCTCGCTCTCTCTCGCTATCTCTCTCTCTCTCTCTCCAGCATCTCTCGGACTGTCGTCGAGCTGACGACACCAAAACACATTGGTAAACAGCCTCTCGCTCACCTTTCAGAAAAATTGATTGAAAGAAAAAGAAAAAAGAACGAATGAAAAAGTAACAGAATGTTCGGACGATTGGAAAATTGCGAGAGCGCTGTCATAAGGCTGACGTGTCCTGTGTGCGACTACGTGTGTGTGCGGGTGTGTGTGTGTGTGTATGTGTATATGTGCGCGAGAGGGTGTGTGACAGATCTTGGACGCGGTTGCGACAACGCGCTACGACGACGTGTTTCGTATAAACGTAGAAGAAAAAGAAACGTAGGTAGATATCTCGATCGACGAGGAAAACATGAAGCTACTAGATTCGGTGCAGACCGTATGAAAAATTAAGGCCTTAGGCCACTCTAGAGGCCAAGAAAGGCCATATTTTGTGATTTTTTTTTTCAGCGAAACCATAAAATAAATCAGAATTACAAAATAGGGGTTTTATTATACACGTAATTGACTATACAAAATTATTTTTTCACAGTGATACATCTCAAAATGGCGACTGTGCAGCGTTTTTCCGATGACGCATTTACTTCTGGAAGGTCAACCAACAGGTCTGGACCAACAGCTCTTATAATTTTTGAGTTATGATGAGACACTAAAGTTTTTTCGATTATACAGGGTGATGCGCATAAAGTGTTACAGAGCAATAGCACTCAAACTATTGATCATATCCAAAAATGTTTCAGACAAAAGTTTCAGTGTTCGAGAAGGCCGTCATACTGGACCACCCTATTTTTTTATCGGTTGGAGGCGCTGAAGCTACAAAGGGAGCCATACATAGTTTGTTGTTTGTGTACATGTAGAAAACTTAACAAACTACTTGCATAATATCTTGTGTCAGTGGCTTTAGGCTGAATGCAATGAGCATCTCGAAGCTTATAGATAGGTCTCTATTAGAATTTGACAATAAAACATATGTAATGTATAACAGGTAAGTGTACATATAATAAAGTGGGGCGTGGTAAAAGGAAAGTGTGTGGTTGGCTAAGAAAGAAAAAACCACGGTTATATATTTCTTCGGTCTGACGCTACGACGAGGAAGGTTACGGCACCTGTCTCGTCGATTTATTATAGGTAATGAATAAAATTAAGTTACAAAGTAAACGATTACATGGACATATACATATACATACATGTATATTTACATTATGTAGGTTTGAGTATATAAATATACGTTTTTTTTGTGGTTATGAAAGCAGTGAGGCTTTTGGGACTCATTGACGCCACCTTTTTCTTCTTTTGGTTTTCCGATAGGGTCTAATGTTATCGAGGGTAAGTCTGTTTTTTAATTCTGTTATGTGGGGGGGGGGGGGGGGGGTCGTAGGGTCGAGCCAGTAATATTTTGCGTGGAGTCTGTGATCGTCGAGTCTGTCTATGTTAGGGATGGAAGTGTCGTATAGTATGTTACGTGGATTAGCTGATATTTGTTGATGGTTGAGTGGTAGTTTATTGTTAGCGGCGTGTCTTTTGTAATGATAAAGGATAGGTATGTTGTTGGCGTTTTGGATAATTCCGGCTCTATCATGTAGGGTCAATGATTGAGGTTGTATGTATCTGGTGCGAGTGGATGCGTTGGTGATTGTTGGATCTGGAATGCTGAAGGCTTTGATCGTTGGGTTGTCTGACGGAGATGTAGATGCAAAATAGTTTCTGGACAGTCTGATTATAAAGTTGTCGATTCTAGGGATATCGGCAGAATTATATAGGATGGAGTTTTTGGTTCTGTGGGTATAGTTGGATTCCGGGGATCGATATTTAAACAGTGCGGCTCGTAGGCAGTTTCGTTCGAATATCCTTATTTTTTCCGCTTGGGCTGCTCCAAGGTTCCATAGAAATGGTGCAGCATAGATCTCTACCTACCTAACCATCCTAACACTTGTGTAAATTTCCTTTTTTTCGCTCCTTACTTTTATCATTTTAAAAGATGTCAATAAGTGGGCAAACGTTGAAGTTTGCATTGTTGCAATGCAACGAAAATTAATTGTTTTTGACTGTTGAATTTTTTTTTTTTGCCCATTTAGGCAGTAAAAATAACTGACACGTTTTTACGTATTCTTATTATATAATAGTTTTACGACTTCAATTCAATTTTGATGATGATAAGTGCGCACCGGGGCGAAAAAAAATCGTAGATAGGTTTCTAAAAAAGCAGAATGAAGGTAAACTTGTCCTCTTTAAAACGCCACTTGGAAAATTCAATTACCTTTATTTTAGAGTCAGCTATGTAAATTTTAGTGCGGTAAGAAATTTCAACTAGTGCATAACTTTTTTTTGTCCAGTACTGTACATTTTTAAAACCATTTTCAATGCTAATAAAAGAATGAAAAGAAAAAACGAGAAGAAAAACAAAATCGTTACATTCCAACGATGCAAACTTCAACGTCATCAATAATACGTAATAATGACAATAATAACAAGCTTGTTATTTAACAATAATAACTTGTTAATTATTCTTAAATAATAATAAATAAATATTCTTGTTAAATATGTGAATTCTTGTGAAATAATGAATTATTACAATATCATTATTAATCTTGTTAAACATCAAATTATACTAATATCATTTATATTCTTTTAAAACAGTAAATTACAAGGTAAATATTTACAAAATAACCCCTACCCCCCACTGCCCTCTAGGGTGGGGGG
>OZ010714.1:1095763-1141259 GCA_963932345.1 Ophion ventricosus | reverse complement strand
GTATTCTGGCCTTTTTTCAAAGCAGCGAACGGTTCAAATCGGTCAATTGTGTTGGTAACGTTTAGTATCAACCGTTTCCCCAGGTTTTAACAGCTCATAATAGACCACGCCCCTCTGGTCCCACCAAACACAGAGCATCGTCTTTCTGCAAAGCGATTCGATCTTGCGGTCGATGTGGATGGCGCGCCTGGGTCTACCCATGATTTTTTGCGCTTGGGATTCTCAAAATAAATCCACTTTTCATCCCCTGTAACTATACGATGCAAAAACGACTTCCTTTTTGTACCGAGCGAGCAAAATGTCACATGTGTTTTGCGCTTTTCCATTTGCCTGTCGTTCAACTCATGTGGTACCCATCTACCGGTCTTCTGAATCTTTCCCATCTCTCGTAGCCGATTGGAAACAGCTTGTTGACTAACGCCCAATTGCTTGGCGAGTTGTTTTTGTGTTTGCGAATCATCTTCGTCCAACAATGCTTGCAATTCCACATCTTCGTATTTTTTTGGCGGTTTTCCATGTTCCTTGTCTGCAACATCGAAGTCACCACTTTTGAAACGCCGAAAGCATCGTTCACACGTATCTTGCGATGAAGCATGTTCATCATAAGCTTCTCGAAGTAATCGGTATGATTCAGCAGCAGTTTTCTTCAAATGAAAACAAAAAATTAATGCTGTCCGCGAATGCTTTTTGTTCGGTATAAATTTCGACATATTGAACACAACAACACAACACTATGCACACACTTTTCCAATTTATCACTCGTGCGCGTCTGACACTTGTTGATGACACAACAAAATGGCGCAGTGTCAAATCTTTAAAGCACAAACTGCATTGGTGCACCATCTGTTGTCTGAAATCCGCATTTCATACTTGTACACCTGGTACAAGGTCAACATAACCTCACAAATTTTCCAACTCAATTTTCTCATAAATGGTTAAGGTTTTAGAGGAAAAACAAAGCATCAGGCTCTGGAGAATATCCTGACACAGAGCTTGACGATTTTCTTTTGCCCTAAAAATGATTGATCTTTGAGAAATCTCGGTTCAAACATTTTATCTATCTCTCTCGCACTCATATGTCACGTGGTACAACTTCTGCTTACTTCACAAAAGAAACCTACTGTCGAAATTTCATGCAATCAGCTTCAACGCTTTCGGCTCGGCGTTGATGAATCAGTGAGGACATGTTCTTTTATGTATATAGATTCCACCTCTAGGGGATGATTTTCCAAAGACGCTCAAACACGTCATTCTTAATTTCCAACCAAAAGGCTAAATACCAATTTTCATGAATTTAACTTAAAAATTGCCGGATGTTCATATAAACTTACATCTACCATTTTACCTTCTGAGGGGAAGAATTTCATAAAATCCTTTCTTGGTGGGTGCTGACGTCACAAAAGAAACCTACTGTTGAAATTTCATGTAATTAGCTTCAACGGTTTCGGCTCGGCGTGGATGTAAGTTTGTTGGACAGTTGAAACAGATGTACAGTCATTGACAAAACCTCCGTCAAGCACACGCCAATATCGTCGAATATGACGTCAATTATTATTAAAAGTGAAAAATTAACATTTCTAAGTGTTAATTTATTATTAAATTAGCTATTTGTAAGGCTAAACATGTACGACATGATCTAGACATGTAAATCCACGATTCGCCCATTTTGGACTAACTTTTTGCCGGACGGTCCATCCGGTAATACCTTATGAGTTGATTTTTTTTTAAATCCTTTCAAATTCATATTCGAAATTCCCTTAATCAGTCAGTCACGGAACTGTTCACCATGCACAAATTACACTGTTATTACTTCGAAAAACTATCCTAAACTATTTTTTTCTCTCCTACATACTCAACCGCACAATTCAAACTATTCCATAATTCACCGAACAATTTTTTTTCTATATTCGCTTGATTTTTTTTTCACGTCAAAACATATTCGAAACTCTCGTTAAAATGATAAATACGAATCGAGCAATAAAGAAAAAGTCTGCAAGAGAAAAAAAAAATAGAGAGTAATGCCGTGTCTCGTCGATCAATCGGTAACGCGTTTTTTCCCTCGTTGAATCCGTGTTTCATTGAATTTCCCGCGGGAGGGCGTTGCACGGACCGTCCACGTCTCCCCCTTGCCGGCATTCATTATTCACCGGCACGGGCATTCCGATGAAACGCTCCCCGAGGGGCAGTCCATACTCCCGTGCGCTCCCGCAACGACCTTTTTTTTTCGTTTGGCTTTGCTTTGGTTTCTTTTTTTTTTTTCGCGAATATCGGCGAAACTCGCGTGCACGCGGCCAATAGCTTCGGTGAACTTTAAACTCGACGGATCATCGAGCTCTATATACAGGGTGAGGCACGTAAAGTGTTACAGAGCAATAACACTCAAACTATTGATCATATCCAAAAATGTTACAGACAAAAGTTTCAGTGTTCGAGAAGGCCGTCATACTGGACCAGCCTATTTTTTTTATCGGTGGAGGCGCTGAACCTACGTCAAGGCCAGCCCCCTGGCACTGCTGGGTCTACCGTGTCCCCGTTATTGTCGCCACGTAAACTAACCCACCATGCGGCGCTAGTAGTCACCCGCATGACCCCCACTACAGTCGCGCAGCGTCTGCATAATTTGCATTTGACGCGTTTGGTTAATTCATTATTTAGATTAGAACTTAAAAGTATATGTGTATATGGGGAGGGATGCAATATTTAAGGCAGTAGTCTGCTTTAGGAGCCGAAAAAAAAGCGTTTTTTCAACAATTTTTTTGAAAGGGAAGGAAATGATTGCGGTAAACGAAATTTTGAGACGATAGTATATTATATTCAAGCTTTAAAAAACAATTTTTATTATTACAAATTATTGAAATTTGCCAAAGTTGTAACGATTTTTCTGGGGCGCCTGGAGTGTGCACTCGTAAATCGGTGCCGGTGATGGAGGTCGTGCGATGCATCTGAAACAGTGGAACCAAATTTTTTTTTAGTTTTTATAAGTTCCTTTTCTATATGAACTAAAAAAATACCGAAGAAATGACGAAATTCCAAATTTTTTCGAAGTTTGAAAAAAAAATTCACTTTTTTGAAAAAAAAAATTCACTTTAAGTTGCAAAACAAGTAATTTAAATAGTACTTTTGTCCAACTTTTTTAGTTCAAATAGAAGATAATTCAATACTGAAGCTAGATCACTTTGGTTTTTTTCGATCGGACATATATTGTTTTTACTATCGCCGGCACCGTTTTCCAAAACTTGTGAAAATGAAAACTCGAGAAAACGGGCTGTAAAGTTCTGCCCGAGCATTCGCACCTGCTCGACGCTCGGCCACTAAAACTGATCTAGCTTCGAAAATATGTCGAATTGGCCTCTAAAATTTTGAACACATATTCTTGGATAGTTTTGGAATAGATTTAAGACAAAAACGAAAAATCGATTTTTTGAAGCCTGTAAAGCAGACTACTGCCTTAAACTTGTTGAAATATGATGTATTATAAAAATATTTATTGAACGAAATAAACAGATAACATTATTTTTTTTTAAATAATGGACTAGTCACGTTGTACAATATTTTGCAATTTTTTTCTTGTCGAGATTGCTTTTTTTTTGTTCTGCGTTGTGACGTGCAGAATATTGCTGCATCCGCTTCTGGATCTTTTGGTACATTGAAAAAATGCGATTTTTCCTTGTTTGATTGATAACCTGACGTGCGGCCAAGGACCACGCACGCAGGCATTCTTAAGGCCATGTGTCACACGTCCAGTCGGTAAAAATCCTACTGCCAAGTTTTCTCCTAGACGGATCATATTTCGGGCACAAGAAGAGAAAGCGGTTGTTCGTCGTTCAACAGAGCGGAACGTGTTTCTTTTCTTTTTTCCCAAAAATTAACCATTTCAGAAATCATTGGGAATCTGCAAATCAGCTATCTCTCGCACTCATGGCCGCTTGGTCGGTGTGACACTTGGCCTTAAATATAAGCACAAAAACCACAAAAATTGTTTTTTATTTTATCGCTACACTAAAATTGTTTATTATTTTATCACGTTGTAACACCACACTACGATTTTTTTATTCGAGAACAACGACAGATCGAGAAAATGAAAAAAAATATCGACTTGGTCCGCGCGACGAAAAAGATGACGAAATAATACGGCGAGGCGCTTTGCGGAGTGGGGGTCATGCGGGCGACTACTAGCGCCGCATGGTGGGTTAGTTTACGTGGCGACAATAACGGGGACATCGAATGTTAAGGGAATATATACGAGTGTCACCCCCCTGGTCAAGGCCAACTCCACTATTTTAAATGGAACCATGTATTTTTTTTTTCGATGACATTATTACCGATTTTAAGACGAATTCAGCGACCTACAACACAAGGTCATTCTAGTCAGGCGAAGTATGAAAATAGTCGAAAAATCGAAAAATATCGGAATAATCACTTTCAAAGGATCCACTAACCTTGGTTTGGGTCTACCTACAGAAGATGCTCGAAGCGATGACCCTCGACTTGTAAGCACTTGTTAATTCGCTGATGAAAAGACCGTCTAACTTCAGCCAACATTTGTGGCGTAATTTCGGTACATGCTCGGCGTATTCTTTCTTTCGTGTCGTCAGACGTGGTAGGTGCTACCGCCATTACGCGTTCTTTGACAAAACCCCATAAAAAGTTCATTTTCGCGATCCGATGTACTCACATTAGAAGGTAATGCGTGACTAACTGATATGTCAACAGAAAATGCGTACTTGCTGCCGATAAGAAACATTGGTATCGTAAGAAATGAAAGCAGCGATCAAACAAGTGTTTACAAGTCGAGGGTCATCACTTCGAGCATCTTCTGTAGGTAGACCCAAACCAGCCCCCTGGCACGCAGCTCTGGCTAGTCTCTCGATGACGCCAGCCGCTACGTGGCGCTGACTGTACTCCGCGCCGTCCGTGCTGTAGCATCAGACCCATCAGCCGGCTAACCTCCCAATGGCCTTCATGGCCGGCGGGGGGTTCGGGCAGGGGAGTAGAGGCGCGGAAGCATGCCAGCGCCGCGCAGTGCGAACTAACTACGGCGCATAGAACAAAGAGAGATTGCCTGTAGGAAATCGTAGAAGTGTCAGGGGGCTGAGCCAAACCAAGGTTAGTGGATCCTTTGAAAGTGATTATTCCGATATTTTTCCATTTTTCGACTATTTTCATACTTTGCGTGACTAGAATGACCTTGTGTTGTAGGTCGCTGAATTCGTCTTAAAATCGGTAATAATGTCATCGAAAAAAAAAATACATGGTTCCATTTAAAAAAGTGGAGTTGACCTTGACGTAGCTTCAGCGCCTCCACCGATAAAAAAATAGGGTGGTCCAGTATGACGGCCTTCTCGAACACCGAAACTTTTGTCTGAAACATTTTTCGATATGATCAATAGTTTGAGTGCTATTGCTCTGTAACACTTTATGTGCCTCACCCTGTATATATAGCACCCCCCCCCCCCTTTTTTATAGTCGCGCGCGCGAGCGTGCTTTGAAAAAAAAATCGCTTTTCGAGTTTCTTCTGGCATTGATTTATTGATATGTTTCGGCGAACGCTGTATCGACGATACACACAATTACGTATTGTCCCGTAGTTACGATTTTTACCAATATTTATTACGCACAAACGTGTTAAAATGTGTATAAAGTAGTATGAGAGTTCAGTACAATAATGTCCGAATAACGTTACGGTGGACTATTTTAATGTATGTCCTTAAGGAGAACTTTGGAAAATGCCGTCCGTCGTTTTCGAGATCCAGCGTTCTAATGCCCTCGCTCTTGCACGTCTTCATCTAGCCCGATGATGACGCGAGGCCACGAAAAATTCAGAAGCTCGGGAAATGGGTCCCACACGAACTTACCGAATATAACCTCGGACAACGGATGAACACGTGTCTTTGGTTGCTTAGCAAACGACGAAGGAAGAACTTCCTCTGGAACTACCATTTTACCTCCTTAGGGGAAAAATTTCATAAAATCTTTTCTTGGTGGGTGCTTACGTCACGAAAAAACCTACTGTCGATATTTCATGAAATTAGCTTCAACGGTTTCGACTCGGCGTTGATGAATCAGTCAGGTCATGTTCCTTCGTATATACAGATTACCCCTTTACGGAATGTTTTTTTTTTCCTCGACAATTTCATCGACGAAAAGAAAAATTTTTAACACGGAATTATTATTTTTAAAGTGGCAACCATTCCCGTAGTGGATTTAAAAACATCGCAGTACGTTTAAGAAATTTTTTTTTTTGTCACATATCCAAGTAGTGAATAAAACGCGATACTAGGAGAAGGATTATTGCTAAAGTTTACCTTTTTTTTTTCTAATGCTTTCGGCAAACCATCTTCACGGCTGTTGAATCTTTTATTTAGTTTCATATTTACCAGATGTACAAGTATGAAATGCGGATTTCAGACAACAGATGGTGCACCAATGCAGTTTGTGCTATAAAGATTTGACACTGCGCCATTTTGTTGTGTCATGAACACGTGTCAGACGCGCACGAGTGATAAATTGGAAAAGTGTGTGCATAGTGGTGTGTTGTTGTGTTCAATATGTCGAAATTTATACCGAACAAAGAGCATTCGCGGGTAGCATTAATTTTTTGTTTTCATTTGAAGGAAACTGCTGCTGAATCATACCGATTGCTTCGAGAAGCTTATGGTGAACATGCTCCATCGCACGATACGCGTGAACGATGGTTTCGGCGTTTCAAAAGTGGTGACTTCGATATTGCAGACAAGGAACATGGAAAACCGCCAAAAAAATTTTTATGAGCTGTTAAAACCTGGGGAAACGGTTAATACTAAACGTTACCAACGACAATTGACCAATTTGAACCGTTCGCTGCTTGAAAAAAGGCCAGAATACCGAAAGAGGCAACACAAAGTCATTTTTCTTCATGACAATGGTCCATCACATACGGTAAAACCGGTTCGCGACACGTTTGAAGCACTCAGCTGGGAAGTTCTATCCCATGCGGCTTATTCACCAGACTTGGCTCCTTCCGATTACCACTTGTTTGCATCGATGGGTCACGCACTTGCTGAGCAGCGCTTTGGTTCGTACGAAGATGTGAAAAAATGGCTCGATTAATGGTTCGCGGCAAAAGGGGAAGATTTTTACTGGCGTGGTATTCACAAAATTGCCCGAAAGATGTGAAAAATGTGTAACAAGCGATGGAGTATACTTTGAATAAAGCACTTTTTATCATTCTTCCGAATTTAACGTGTTTTTTTTTTAGAAAAAAAATCTGCATTTCATACTTGTACACCTGGTAGTCTCCGCCTTACTATGTGTAAGACAGAGACATGTGATATTGCTGCCTCCTTCGCACACGACACTCCCTTTCCTATGCGCACCATGCGGCCGAAAATTGAAGCAAAAATTGGACGCTAAGTTAACCTTCCCACACTACCGTTGTTTCAAGATCTGTATGTAAGACCGTGTCAAGAACGGAAAACGTAAATAAACAAGAATTTAAGGGGTCACGTGGGTGTGAAAATATATAAAAATCCATTTTTTAAATTTTATTATCTAATAGTACATGTCTAGAATATTCTCCCAAAGTTTTAAGTCAATCGGAGTAAAAGTCTAGGAGAGAGAGAGCCTTTGGGAATTCCCCCCGTTGGGAAAGACCGGCCGGAAGCGACGCAGGTATCCGCATTTTTCTCAAAACACTATTTTTGAAGTCGGTGGACACGACTTCTCAAAAACTAATGCACCGATCTTATTGAAATTTTGCACACTTCTTCAAAATAGCATTGACTAGTGATTGAACGAAGGTTTTTTTTCGATTACAACTAATTATGCAACACTATACGTAGTGTAAATTGTACGAAAAATTGAACTATTTTGCATAGAACTCTGCCAAAAATTCAAATTTGAATTTTTTTTTAAATTCCTTCGTTCAATCACGAGCTATACTTATCTACTTACAGAAAAAATTTGGTTTTTTGATTTCAGATAAAGCTACCATGAGTTATCCTGACCAACACGTGGACACTTTTTTTTAAGGGTCTCCGGAAACCAGGTCGCACCGGCTGAATTTCCCAAATTTTTTGATGAATTTTTTTTAAATATTGTTGAAATGTTGCTCCTTTAGTGCTTAAGGGGCTATACCAGTGTGACACTTTCAAAAAATCGATTTTTTTTTGCCTTTTTCGACAGTTTATACTTTCAAGAATATCCTGTAAAAATCATTTTATCTTGCAAATATCATTTTATCTTGGAAAAATCGATAGTTAAATCTATAAACGCGTTTTTCTCGAAATCAGATTTTTCAAATTTGCTGACATTGTAACTCAAAGAGCAATTATCCGATTGACTTGAAATTTGAACTGAGTACTCTTGAATATATTTACTCTGCAATGACGTAGGATATTATTGATTGGATGAAAATTGACGATTTGGCATTGAAAAAAAAAACGACCATTTTATAGGCAAGAAAACAGACTTTTTTTTTCGTAACTACGCCATTTCGTTAGATTTTGATATTTTTCGAAAATCCTACGTCATTGTACAGGAAATACCTTCCAGTTTAACGACATTTTTTTCTTTTTCGGTTTCAGCTACTCAATCGGCCGAAATCGTGTCAGCAGTGGAGGAACTTTTTTTTTTTGGCGCCTCCGAAGGCAGCGCATAAGTCGCTTGGATCTCAATATTTTTCTATGAAAAAATTATGTAATATAGGTCAAATATAGCCAAATATATTCGTAATTTTCCGAAACATTTAATTGAATACTTTTCTTCCAAAAAAATTCCGCGAAAATCACCCAAATTTTCAGCGTTCACACGAGTATAGCCCCTTAACATTTCGAATAAAATAATTTATATATTACATTTAAAAAAATAGAGAAAATATGCTTTTTTTGGCTTCGAAACCCACGTAACCCCTCAACTAAACGTACGAGTATATGTCATAGTTGGAGAACGCAAAAATATATTGAGAATCAACCTTCACGCGGATCACGAAATGGACGTCATAAAAAACCTTATTTTTACCTACAATAGGATATCCCTATAAAATAAAGTTTTCCATTTTTTAATCTTGAACTTGCAATCACTTCGAGAACGTCCACGAAAAAAGTTAGCTCGCCATTTTATTCCCCGTTTGAATTAACTCCTGTATCGTCATTTTTCCATTCACTCCACCGCACCGCTCTCGAGTTATTTCCACGTCTCTAGACAAACGAGCCACCCCCCGTACGCACACGGCCCGACGGCCCTTTACTTTCGCGTGACGCGATTGTTTCGCAAACTTTCGTCCATAAAGCAAAGGTAAACGCGGCACGAAAGTCGTAAAATATTTCGCAAATCGTCATCCTTAAGAGTCGTAAAAGTAGGTAGACGCGGTGCATAGCATCTCGGATATAAATCTCCCTCTTGCATCGTATCTATTATCCAAATCTGGCGAGCGTTGAAGTGACGTAAAAAGTAATCGGCGATATATATATATATATATATATATATACGTATACAAAATTACTTATTCAGTGGGGAAATTGGCAGCGCCCGGCTCACGTGATCGTTGCGCAGACGGGACGAGGCTCGAGGCCGTACCATTCAACGAGCCTCCATATAATCGCCCTCGTAACACGACTTTACCTTCTGAATCGTAAATTAAGGGGCCAGTTAACACGACTTTACCTTCTGAATCGTAAATTAAGGGGCCAGTTCACTTTGAAAATTTCAAAAAATCGATTTTTTTTTTTACTGTTTTCGAAAGTACATACATTCAGAAATATTGTGTCAATATTGTGTCAATATTGCGGATTGAGTTTAGGTAAAAGTTTTTCATAGTATAAACTTCAAACGCGTTTTTCTCGAAACAACGTTTTCCAAAATCTAGCTCCATCGTATATCTAAAACTAATAAAACGATTCTCTTGAAATTTCAACCACATATTGTAAACATGATTCGCAACAAGATGACCCTCGATGGTTTTAAAATTTTGATTTTTATTCTTTTTTTTTTTGCGAAAAACTGCGAAAAAAACGCGTTTTTTAAATACTTTTTTCGTTTTTCATCTGCCATTTTATTATTTTTTGATAAAACTTTATATCCGAGGGTCATTTTGTAGCTGGTGTCATACTGAATCTAATGGACTTTGATTTTTTTGTTTCAGACAAGCCGTTGCCGAGTTGTGATGGAGCTACCTAGCCCACCTATTTTTCAGGCGTTACGTTAAACTATAGTTTTTGTACTTAAAAATGAATAAAAATGAATTAAATTTTTTTTTAAAATGTATTTCAAGACTTTATTTATCAAGCCCAACAACGTTTATATTCATATCTTTTATAAAATCCTCAACAAAAAAATCGCGAAAATAGCCTTTTTTTCGTGGCTCCAAAGTGGACTGGCCCCTTAAGGCAGTATTCTAGTCGAGAAATTTGAGGAAATCGATTTATTTTTTTAAACACAGACTCTTAACCCTTAGTGTGCATCCGGGGTCAGCCTGACCCGAACATTTTTTTCCTACCGGAATAGCGTTTACCGGTAAGCGTCCCCTTAAAATAGTTTTTGCAATCTCTCATTGTCCCTCTTTCACGAAAGCTGAAAAACGGCCAACTTCATACTCCAAAATAAATATACTTTTTGGAACGGCTGCAAAACGCACTATTTTTTCCTTAAAACATGGACCCTTGTCTGTGAAACCCTAAAAAGTTTTCTTTCAAAACACAAAATTCAAGTCTTTACGAGAATTTTTACCGAAACAGTGCTTTTTTTTGCGTAACCATCAACTTTAAGCACGTTTTTGAACAATTATAAAAGCTTTTTTTTTTGGGAAATCTAACTTCGCGGCCTTAAAGTTTGATCGATTCACTGCAAAAAGTGACTCAAGCTTTTTTTCCGAAAAGCCCATAGTTACCGAGATATTCGAGGTCAAAAATGGCCTGGGGTCAAATTGACCCCATGTGCACGAAATGATTCGCTGTGAAGGTGTGCACACTAAGGGGTGAAGAATGTGTCGTAAAAATGAAATATCGAAATTCCCAATATTTACAAAGTTATAGTGATTTCAGAAGAGTGTTATAGTGACCAATCAGAAGATTCAAAGGAAGCTAAAACTGCTCGCTAGTCTTCAAATTTGTTATGGACCTTCGGTATACGAGGTGTGTAAATTCAGTAATGAGACTGGCAACGTAACTTTCGATCCCTAGAGGGGGGCGGAGGGATTTATAGAAAATGACCCCCTGAACACGATGGTGAAGACAAATCGCGGCGGTCACTCCCCCCCCCCATACAAAGTTATGGGGTTTTGAAGTTCGCGGAAATCCGGAAACCCAAACAAACCCACACAGACACCATTTTCGCCGATTTCCAGTCTCGTCTTTGAAATGATACATTTTGACAAACTTTCAACGAGGGCAGGGGGGGGAGAGGGAAGTGACCGCGCCGTTTTTTCTTCGGCATCGTGCTCAGGAGAGCTTTTTTGACAAATCCCCCTACCTCCCACTTTCAGAGTGCCTGTGTGTGTGGGTGGGTGTGTGTTATTTTTATTCACTTAAAATCTAGTTTTTTTCTGCATTGGTGAGGCTCCGCCCCCCCAACCCCCCGGGCGGGCTTCGCCCCCCCACCCCCGCATAGGGGCTCTGCCCCTTGACCCCGCCAGGGAGGTTTCACCCCCTGGACTTTTTCAAACTTCAAAACCCCATAACTTTTTATGGGGGGCTGACGGCCGCGATTTTTCTTCAACATCGTGTTCAGGGGGTCATTTTCTATAAATCCCCCCACTTCCCACCCCCTCCGAGGTGGGGGTTATTTTGTAAACATTTACCAAGGCATTTTCAGAAGGAAGAGACTCGATTGAAGATGAACCACACAGCGGAAGGCCTACATCTTCAAGAATCGATGAAAATGTCGAATCCGGGATCTTGTGTGTTCAGATCATCGATTGACAGGCAGAATGATCAGGGAAGAATTGAATTTGACTCACACCAGCGTTCATCAGATTTTCACCAATGAATTGGGGATGAGAAACAATTTCTGTTACACAGCAATTGTCAATAAACAAGTTTTTGGCCAGTTAAAACATTCCTGTGGCTCGTCAGCCTCCTTATTCGCCTGACTCGAGTCCTTGTGACTTTTTACTCTTCCCGAGATTGAAAAATCACCTCAAGGAACGTCATTTTGGGACACTCGAAAACATTCAAACGGCTGTAACCGACCAGGATTGGAAGAATCGTCTCCAGCGCTTCGTGGCTTCACAGAGAAGTTATTTTGAGACAATATTGTATTGTAATTCTATTCGAATAAAAAAGTGAAAGAAAATCAGTATCATTACTTAATTTTCACACCTCGTATATCTGTCGATCGTCCCTACCTCGGGCATTGCGAATTTGTTATTTCTATTATCGTTATTATATATTATTACTATTAAAAAAATAAATAAAAACTGAAAATTTAAAGCGAAAAATTACCTTTTTTTCCACACAGTCGCCATTAAATTTTTTTTCTCTTTGGTACCTGCCATAATGGCATTCTTATTGATCAAGAAAATTGGTTTTATTTAACTTTCAGATGAGCTTTGGTATCATGTCAACCGCCTCAACCCTTTTTTTTTTTCACGCCCATATTTAGAGGCCCATAACTTTTTCAATTTTTATTTATTTTGCACAATTTTTTTTTTTTTGCAAGTTCTTAAAACATTCATAAAAAGACTAAAACATGGATAAAAACATTTCCTGTTTTTTTTTTATCAAGCCCGAAATTTAGGGCTCTAGACTAGAGTACTGCCTTAAACGCTTCACAATCGGAATGTTATTTTTTTTTCTGTTTTCTTTTCAATCCGTCCATTCGGCTTGTCTTTCTTCGGCTTCGAGAAGTTGAAAATTGTTCGGATTCCTCGCCTCAACGTGCCCAGGATACGAAACATTCGTACGCCATTGTTCGCAACAATTTGTCGTTGTGAGTCGGATCAATGACGTCGCTAAGCGCGCACTCGAAGCTCGGAACGGATTTTCCATATTCGAGGATCAGATCACGGGCGCACGTGAAGCTCGTCGGGACGATCAAATGGCCGAGACGCTCGCTCAGCCATCGCCGCACTTCGAGCGGTAATTCCGCTTCCGGTGATAGATCCACCAACTGGTCCAATTTTCTCCGGCATCGTTCCGATATCTGGAGGGGCTCGAATATCTCGTAATTGTAACACTTGTTGAACACCTGCAGTCAATTGAATAAATTCAATTTATATTAAAATAAAATTAATTCAATTGATGCTTTGATAAACAATGGAGAGAACAACAAAAAATGATGCGGAAGAGGGGTGAACAAAGGCATTAGAGGCGAGAGAAATAGATGAATAAAATTAATTTAAGGGGCCAGTCCACTTTGAAAATAAAAAAAAATCGGTTTTTTTTTTCTTACTGTTTTCGAAAGTACATACATTCAGAAATATTGTGTCAATATTGTGTCAATATTGCCCATTGAGTTTAGGTAAGAGTTTTTCATAGTATAAACTTCAAACGCGTTTTTCTCGAAACAACGTTTTCAAAATCTAGCTCCATCGTATCTCTAAAACTAATAAACCGATTCTCTTGAAATTTGAACCACATATTGTAAACATGATTCGGAACAAGATGATCCTCGATGGTTTTAAAATTTTTATTTTTACTCTTTTTTTTTGCGAAAAACTGCGAAAAAACGGGTTTTTTTTTACTTCTTTCGTTTTTCATCTGCCATTTTTTTATTTTTTGATGAAACTTTATATACGAGGGTCATTTTGTAGCTGGTGTCATACTGAATCTAATGGGCTTTGATTTTTTTGTTTCAGACAAGCCGTTGCCGAGTTGTGATGGAGCTACCTAGCCCACCTATTTTTGAGGCGTTACGTTAAACTATAGTTTTTGTACTTAAAAATGAATAAAAATGAATTAAATTTTTTTTTTATGTATTTCAAGACTTTATTTATCAAGCCCGACAAATTTTATATTCATATCTTTTATAAAATGCTAAAATAGCCCTTTTTTCGTGGCTCCAAAGTGGACTGGCCCCTTAATTCATAATATAAGTTTAATAAATTTATATAATCCTAACTAATATTATAAATCTGACTTTTTGACGCCAAAACGACTTGACCGATTTCAATGAAATTTATCATGTAGATAGCGTATGGCCTGGGTTAAGACATAGGATAATTTTCATTCTAATATGAATTTGTTCTCTTATAATTAGAAAAATGCATTATTTTGCTAATTATAATATTATGTGTAGTAAAAAGAAATCCATTATTTTTGCAATAGATGGCTTTAGTAATCTGTATCTCGCGTTGTATTAGTGCGATCGGATTACGCTGGATGGCGTTAGAAAGATAAGATTTCGTACTAAAATAAACATCTCAGACAGTTTTGTGATTGCTTGAATCAATATTGTTTGAGAGCGCGTCAAAGATGGCCACCAGCAAAGTGAAAATACGCCATATTTGACAGTTTTTCTTCGATAAAGGTGAAAACGCAAGCCAGGCGGCTGAAAATGTGAATATTGTTTATGGTCCTGATACTGCAACAGCCAATCACGCGCAATTTTGGTTTCATCGATTTCGTTCCGGTAATTTTGATGTCGAAGATGCATCACGCTCTGGAAGGCCAATTGTCGAAAATTGTTTCTTTCTTTCTTTTTAAATCGGAATTACGATATTTTTTTTTTATCGTGAAGTGAAACGGAAGAGCTCATTAAAATTTCCGCCTTTCGAACGGACCCAAACGAAACCCAAACAAACTTGGGTATTATTTTTTTCCCAAATAATGTAAAAATCCTTTGGAATGTTAGCCGTTCGAAAGAAGTCGAACTTTGGATTTTGTCCTCTCAGCAATTTTCGACAAAAAAAAGCCCTTTTGGAACGTCCGCCGTTCGAACTCACATCCGACTCGTCCATTTCGTAATCCGCGTCGCCCGAGAGCGAGGTACCCCACGTGAAAAGTGCGGCAAAAGTTACGCCCGGCATTGCTCTCGTGCAGGCGACAAAGAGATCGAAAAATGTGTCCATCGTTCTGGAGATACACTCGAGTGTCGTCGTTTCCGAGGCTTCCAACTTCCGGAGTACCTGCGACGCGTTTTTTCGCACTTCGCTGTTATCGTCGACTAGTAAGTTCAACAGAGACGTCCACCAGTCCAATAACAACCCTGTGAAAAGAAGTGAGAGTGTCAAGTGCCTCGGACAATGGATAACATCAATTATTGGGAGTACAAATTAATTCGGTCCGTTTTTTTGTGGTAAAAAATCCATTTATTTCAAAATAAAAGGTACGAATAGATTAACCAAAGTATTATCCATCGCTGGCTACTACTTTTTCCCACCTCTCAGGCAATTTTCGAATTCCATCTCGAACAAAAAGTCTCGTCTTTTGAGGCGAACCAAGTTTTGAGCCAATTATCGATTTCTGCGAAAGAAGTGAACCGGTGAGCTGCTAAATCCTGCTGCATCCGTCGGAACAACCAGTAATCAGAAGGAGCAATGTCCGGAGAATACGGCGGGTGCGGTAAAATATCCCATTTGAGCGTTTCCAAATATTTTTTTACGACTTTTGCGACACGAGGCCGAGCGTTGTCATGCAGAAGAATAATTTTGTCATGTCTTTGCTCGTATTCCGGCCGTTTTTCTCGTAATGCACGGCTCAAACGAATCAATTGTAGTCTATACCGATCGCCCGTAATGGAATCGCCAGGTTGTAGCAGCTCATTGGCTCATTTGGCTGTCCAGGGCGAGGCTTGTCTTCAACGCTGAAATCACCGTTCTTAAAGCGTCGAAATCATTCCCTACATGATTTATCAGTTGGAGCATCATCACCATAAACTTCAACAAGCATTCGATGCGCTTCAGCTGCACTTTTCTTCCAATTAAAGCAGAAAAGTAAAACTTCCCGCAAATGCTGCTTAGTTAACACAAAATTTGACATATTCAACACAGTAAAAAACAAGGTTTTTAATGGAACTCAAAGCGATATAAACTGAATGTTATTGACAGATGTCTAACCTCTCTAAAACCACCGAAATCAGCTGTCACTATGAAACATTTATAACAGCCAGAGCCATCTCTTGAAAACGGACCGAATTAATTTGTACGCCCAATAAATAAAGTGTATCTACAGAAAATGGTCAACTAGCTTGAGTCTGACACATCAAGATGTTTTTATTTTCAGTACTCACAGTAATCCACGCAACCGTCAGCAGTCTTCTCGACAACGAGATCGTACAGTACACTCGAAACGGCGATTCTGCAAGCCGTATCCGCCGAGCCCATCCACGAGTTGTCCAGAAAGGTTTGGTAAATCGTTCGCTCGTTGTCCCTCGTCAGGCACTCGGTCTGGGCCCCAAAAAACAAATCCACAATTCACAAATCCAAATTCACTTTAGAGGAAAAAATGACGACAAGTATCAGTTTTGCGCGTGGACGATAAAATATCAATGAATTCGAAGAGAAAATTCGTGGCTTCGAAACTTGCGATAAATGTCTTCTTCTCGTAATATATTTCACGTGTTTTCATACATTTCTTTTGGAAAAAAGTTTCGAATGTAGGACACTTGTAAATGATCTGATTGAGCAGCTTTTCATTTTTCATTAGTAGTGCCGAAGTGGCTGAGACTGGCGAGAATGTTCCTGAATGTTCTGGAAGGTTCCAGAATGTTCCCAGAATGGTCTAGAATATTCCAGACAGAATGTTCTAGAATGTTCGAGAATGTTGTACAATGTTCCAGAATGTTATAGAATCTTTCAGAAAGCTCGAGAATGTTCCACAATGTTATAGAATCGTTCAGAAGGTTCACGATTGTTCTAGAATGTTCCAGAATGTTTCAGAATGCTCTAGAATGTTCTAGAATGTTCCTGAATGTTTGAGAATGTTCTAGAATGTTCCAGGCAGAATGTTACAGAATGTTTTAGAATATTCGAGAATGTTGTACAATGTTCCAGAATGTTCTATTATTATTATATATAGTAATCACTAATATCTCGCCGAGAGTCTGCGCTACAACTTGAAAAATGGCGGCGTTATGAATTTTTGAAAAAAAAAAAACACTGATTTTTTCGGTCTTTTTCCGTTATTAATAATCCGATCGAGTCGTTACAGCGCTCACTTTTTTTTTTGCATTTTTGCATTTGATTTTCTACGATTCGTCTTTTTAAAGCGTCAAGAGTGCTTCATGAGTTTTCATTTTACAAGCGAAAAACGAATAAAATACGATTTTTTGCTTTCAAATGTTTATGAAAAATTAATAAATGATAGTTGCGAGTAGGAAACATAACAGAATATAACTGCGGACTGTCTTTCGTGTGATGGCACAGCTGGTATCCTGGTAGTATTTTTGTCAGAATCACTCATTATCTGCTCTATTGCTTGGCCTATACAGGCTGAGGCACATAAAGTGTTACAGAGCAACAGCACTCAAACTATTGATCATATCCAAAAATGTTTCAGTGAAAAGTTTCAGTGTTCGAGAAGGCCGTCATACTGGACCACCCTATTTTTTTTATCGGTGGAGGCGCTGAAGCTACGTCAAGGTCAACTCCACTTTTTTAAATGGAACATGTATTTTTTTTCGATGATATTATTACCGATTTTAAGACGAATTCAGCGACTTACAACACAAGTTCATTCTAATCACGCAAAGTATGAAAATAGTCGAAAAATCGAAAAATATCGGAATAATCACTTTCAAAGGATCCACTAACCTTGGTTTGGGTCTACCTACAGAAGATGCTCGAAGTGATGAGCCTCGACTTGTAAACACTTGTTTGATCGCTGTTTTCATTTCTTACGATACCAATGTTTCTTATCGGCAGCAAGTACGCATTTTCTTTTGACATATCAGTTAGTCACGCATTACCTTCTAACGTGAGTACATCGGATCGCGAAAATGAACGATTTTCAAGAATCTTTTGATATGTTGATGGTGCTGGGGGGATATGCCGTAAACATTACAGAAACGCCCAAGATTTGTATGCGGCTCGTTATCCGGATAGGCAACAAAAATTGCGCATGGCTTTTAAGCGATTAGCTGACCGTTTCTGTCGCTTCGAGGGTCATCACTTCGAGCATCTTCTGTAGGTAAACCCAAACCAAGGTTAGTTGATCCTTTGAAAGTGATTATTCCGATATTTCTTCAATTTTTCGACTATTTTCATACTTTGCGTGACTAGAATGACCTTGTGTTGTAGGTCGCTGAATTCGTCGTAAAATCGGTAATAATGTCATCGAAAAAAAAAAATACATGGTTCCATTTAAAAAAGTGGAGTTGACCTTGACGTAGCTTCAGCACCTCCAGCGAAAAAAGAATAGAGTGGTCCAGTATGACGGCCTTCTCGAACGCTGAAACTTTTGTCTAAAACATCTTTGGATATGATCAATAGTTTGAGTGCTATTGCTCTGTAACACTTTATGTGCCTCACCCTGTATACGCAGAGTATCTACGTATTACTAGCCGGAATGGATATAAGTCTGATACAAAAGTGAGGGTTAGGTAAACATTATATTAGGCGTTTTCATCATTACTCTACAAGTTTTTACATCCCGATAAGATGTACAATCTACATTATAAGAATATTTCGCAATATTACGAAGCTTTCATCGATTGAGCGGAGAATAAACTTTTTAACGTGACTACAGCGAGACTACTACCTTAAACAGCCTAAAGGAGTATACCTGGAATAATAAATACTATTACGACTATTATGTTATTTCTAACTTAACGATTGAGTTATACAGGATGGACCACGCAACGTGTGCACCTCTTTTACGACCAAAATATGCGCTGCACAAAAAAATGTTTTATACAAAAGTTACATGGTTTATAAGGCTACACTATGTGGTGCATTTATTTTTTTTTATAGGTGGAGGCGCTTCGAAGATTTGAAGGTCAACTTTATTTTTTCAAATGGAATGCTATATTTTTTATAGCGTAATATGATAGAGTATCGAATTCTGAGTAAAAAAGTATAGACCTTTATTAGCGCTAGAGTTAATAGCTAACGAGTAATTTCACTTTATTAATTAAAAATTTTCTTCACGTAATATCAAGTTGGAGATTCAAATCTACTACAAATTTTTGAATGGCAGTGTTTACATCACAGTGTTTATCAATATGAACACATTTACCACATCGCACACACTTATCATGATTCACAATCTTCTCAATGATTGTAATCCAGTATTAAAGTATCCTTCGGTGATTGTGCGTGATCATTATCAGAAAGATAAAAGTGAAAATGAATGAATGAATCTCCAACTTGATATTACGTGAAGAAAATTTTAAAGTAATAAAGTGAAATTACTCGTTAGCTATTAACTCTAGGGCTAATAAAGGTCTATACTTTTTTACTCAGAATTCGATACTCTACCATATTACGCTATAAACAATATAGCATTCCATTTGAAAACATAAAGTTGACCTTCAAATCTCCGAAGCGCCTCCACCTATAAAAAAAATAAATGCACCACATTGTGTAGCCTTATAAACCATGTAACTTTTGTATAAAATATTTTTTTGTGCAACGCATATTTTGGTCGTAAAAGAGGTGCACACGTTGCCTGGGCCACCCTGTATATGGATTAACGCACCTTGTAACTCCGCGGCAATATCCCATAGGTTTTACCAACTAATCTGAGAAAGTTCGGGCTCTCCTGAAAATTTTCAGCGTCCATGCGAGAGACGAGAATCCTTAGTACGAAACTGCAGATATCGAGGAGACCGTGTTTCTTCTGATCGACGAATTCCTCGAAACTCTTCCACGCCCTCAAAATCTCGTGCATACAATCGTAAATGGCATCCTGAAGATCAAGATCGACGATCGTTCCGGCGATTGCATCGAGGCCTCGCGATATCGTTGATTCGAGCAACTTTCGATCGCTAGTTTTGTCGATAACGCGAAAAACTCGGGACCAAGCGGCAATTTGAACTTGGGCGTTTTCGTGACGCAGCAGGGAATTCCAAGTTACGGAGGATGACGTGGTATAGTCGAAAAAACGTTTTTCCGCGATAAGTGTGAAAAATTTGGCAATCGCAAGCTCGTAAATGTCACGACCCGGTCGGCGTTTCAGAAGCGCCGAATCGTTGAGATGCTTGACGAGACGAGGAAACAATTTTCTCGTCGCGTCGTTCATCCTCGCATCGTTCAAGCTCAACTCTCGGAGCGCCGTGACGTAAACACCAGCGAGTGGAAAACACGCCGATCGATCGTTCGTGGACTCGAGATCGATTATTATCCATTGCGTGTCGTTGATGAAAGTGTCGATTCGGTCGGATGGCAAATCGGCGATCGTGAAACGCGGACTACGCGTTATTTCGAGGATCTGAAGAGCGTAACCGTGACGAACGTTGAACGAGGATCCGATCTTTGGCCGATCCGAGGACGAGGATATCTTGTCGAAAAGCTCGAGGATGAAGCTACGGACGGTTCGCTCCGTCAACAGAGGCACGAGTGCGCGAGCCGCGAGCTCGCGCGTCTTGTACACTCGGCTCTTCGCGCACGCCGATACCAACTTTACGAACTCGTCGATCTGGGGAGAACGACAAAAAAATCAAGGTCATGGAGAATGGTCGTTTTTTTTTTTTTTTTTTTGGTAATTATGCATAAGAGAGGTACCACCCCAATTTCGATGTTAAAATTTTTTGTTCAGCATAAACTGCTTTAAGGGGAGGTACCTGAGTAAATTTTTCAAAAAATCGATTTTTTTTTCTTCTTTCTTGTAGTTTGTAGTTCAAAGAATATTGTGTATAAATTTCATGTAGAAATTCGCAATATTGAAGAGGTTGTGGATTATTCTGCGAAAGGCGGCAGAACGTCGACGCGCGCGGTCGGTTGGGTCTGCAGCTGTCGCGCTGGGGCTTTTTGTTATAGCGAGCAGGTATACAAGGGTAGGATAACTCCGGGGCCCTGGGATTGTTGATTAACGGTAAGGTAAAAAATATCTCTATCCCGCGAGTAATTTTTCTGACAAACTTCGAAAAAGCATTGAAGTACACTTTTTGAAAAAATCGATTTTAACTTCTTCTTTTTTTTTTTTAATGTTTGAAGTACGAAGAATATTGTGTGAACATTTCATGTTGAAATTCCGCAATCGCCAAAATTATACGGAGAATTTATCGAAAGATCGTGGAGCGGCCCAACGGCCGAGCGCGTCATTTCTTTACCCACTTTTTTCAAACGCGATTATCTCGAAACATAGTTTTCAAAGTCGGTGCCAGATGTATCCCGAAAACGGCTTGTCCGATTTTGTTCAAATTTCGATACAATATTCTTCGATAGTTTTTCTCGTTCGCCACGTACGGGGTTTTTCATTTGATTGAACCATTGCTCTTTTATGCAACGAAAATCGTCGGAAATTGCGAACGAAAAACGAATGTTAAATTAAAACAGTCGCATTTCCGTCAAAAATGAAAATTTCCAAAAAAATCCTACGAGGCGAACTCCTTTGTATATTATATTTCAAGAATCCGTTGCGTTTTCGTGTTTCAGATGAACCGACTGGCCCGGAATCCTTGGCACCACAAGCCATGTCAACGAACAACACGTTTGACGCTGACCACAACAACGGCGCGTCCAGTCCACGAATTTATTTTAAAAAATTCCTAAACATACCTCAATGTACATATTTTCCAATAAAAAAAAACCCGGATCCAATCGAAACATTAGTTTTTGAGTTAAAAATTCCCGAAGTTTACCTGTTTTTCTCGCCGTTTACTCAGGTACCTCCCCTTAATTGATCACCAGTAATGATATTCCGGTGGGGACGGCTGACATTTTTCATTAATTCCATATGGGGTTTTGAAGTTTCCAGAAGCACGTGATAAAATAGGACATTTTCGAAAATTTCGACGATTGTATTGGGAGCGGGAGGGTAGGGGGATTAACGGGGGGATTGAATAATGAAAAAAAATTGCAGTGGTCACTTCCCCCACTCCCCCTGCTCCACTTGAAAATTCGTAAAAATACACGATTTCCAAGACGAAACTGAAAATCGATCAAAATTCGTCTACATTTTTTTTCTTCTAGCTATTGTTATGAATAAAAGTGTGCTTCTTTGTTCTGCATAGTCATACCTTCCACTTGGAATCCGCTTCGTTCGAATTGATGCTCGGATAGAGACGCGAGAGAAGAAGCAAAATGGATTGGACGCTCGGCTTGATGAGAGTGTCGCTCGAGTCGACGAATGCCCGTAGCTCGTTCAACACGAACGGCAAGAGGCTGGGATATCGCTCGAAGAATATTCTACCGGTCATCTTATTGTGTAGGGTCAGATTCACGTGGTCCTTCGTTCTTTGTACGCCGAATATACGAATAATAAGAGAACTGAAGAGCAGAGTGGCCGCGTTGCGTTCCTGCGAAGAATGCACTTTTTTAAATGTTTTTATATTTTTTTCGTTACAGGGTCTCCCTTTTATTTCGAGTCATCGAAATGATTGGAGATAAATGAGACACTTTGTATTGGGTCTATGAATAATCCCGTAGCGAAAATCGAGTGAATTTCAAGGGCAAAATATTGGGAGTACAAATTAATTCGGTGCGTTTTCAAGAGATGGGGCTCTGGCTGTTATGAATGTTTCATAGTGACAGCTGATTTCGGTGGTTTCAGACAGGTTAGACATCTGTCAATAACATTCAGTTTATATCGCTTTGAGTTCCATTAAAAACCTTGTTTTTTTACTGTGTTGAATATGTCAAATTTTGTGTTAACTAAGCAGCATTTGCGGGAAGTTTTACTTTTCTGCTTTAATTGGAAGAAAAGTGCAGCTGAAGCGCATCGAATGCTTGTTGAAGTTTATGATGATGATGCTCCAACTGATAAATCATGTAGGGAATGATTTCGACGCTTTAAGAACGGTGATTTCAGCGTTGAAGACAAGCCTCGCCCTGGACAGCCAAATGAGCCAATGAGCTGCTACAACCTGGCGATTCCATCACGAGCGATCGGTATAGACTACAATTGATTCGTTTGAGCCGTGCATTACGAGAAAAACGGCCGGAATACGAGGCAAAGACATGACAAAATTATTCTTCTGCATGACAACGCTCGGCCTAATGTCGCAAAAGTCGTAAAAAAATATTTGGAAACGCTCAAATGGGATATTTTACCGCACCCGCCGTATTCTCCGGGCATTGCTCCTTCCGATTACTGGTTGTTCCGACGGATGCAGCAGGATTTAGCAGCTCACCGGTTCACTTCTTTCGCAGAAATCGATAATTGGCTCAAAACATGGATCGCCTCAAAAGACGAGACTTTTTTTTCGAGATGGAATTCGAAAATTGCCTGAGAGATGGGAAAAAGTCGTAGCCAGCGATGGACAATACTTTGATTAATCTATTCATACCTTTTATTTTGTAATAAATAGATTTTTTACCACAAAAAAAAAGGACCGAATTAATTTGTACTCCCAATAAATATAGTCTCTTTGTTGACCCTGAAGAACTATTCGTTCCTCCTTAATATACACGACACTTCACATAATTGACGCATACGCGAGCGGAGAAACTGCGAACGACATCTGTCGGAATTTCGCTAAGGAATTATGCACAGGCCCAATATTTGGCCTATATTGGGCCTCATATTGTAAACAATGAAGAGAAAAGAAAGTGCTCGACGAACCGCCCACGTTTTCCCGTCGTAGCTGCGAATCGCCGCGGCGAGTCCCTCGGCCGCGTAAGTTCTCGAGAGATCGCCCAACTGTGCGTGCTTGAACAAAGCTCGAAGTATGTTCAACGCGTGTGTCTTTCTCTCCGTCATTTCCTCTTGACTCATCCTCGAGCTCTCCGAAACTTCGTCGCTTCTCGTATTATCGGGATCCCGAAAATCCGCGAATATCGTTCGTTCGTACATGAGAGTACTCGCTGTCTTCGTCGTCGCCTCGGCTCCCCCGCCATCCTCCAGATCCGTAAAGCCTAATAAAATACTCATCACCGAATGAAAGACGGCACTCGACGGATTGCTCTGAACGCTGGGATCGGACGAGACCAGTGCCTGAGAGAAGTAATCGTGTGTTTGTTCAATTATTCA
The DNA here is from genome assembly GCA_963932345.1 of Ophion ventricosus. Classification (NCBI taxonomy): domain Eukaryota; kingdom Metazoa; phylum Arthropoda; class Insecta; order Hymenoptera; family Ichneumonidae; genus Ophion; species Ophion ventricosus. The sequence continues at coordinate 1,117,275 of OZ010714.1, read as the reverse complement.
TTAATTTCTCACAATTGTCATATTAATCGTTAATAAATTATCTAATATATAAAAATGAGTGTTTGTGTTTTCGTCCTCTATGCGCTCTCGCGCGCAACTTTCATCCAATTGAGTTGAAGCAATTGAGCAAAAAAGGCCATTCACAGGACACGGAAGGCGAAAAGTCATTCTCCTGCATAATAACGCTCGACCTCACGTTGCTCGTACGACCCAAACAACTATTTTAAACCTGGATTGGGAAGTTCTTCCTCATCCGGCATATTCACCGGACTTGGCCCCATCCGACTATCACCTATTTCGGTCAATACCGCACAGCTTAAGAGGGAGCCACTTCCGAGAAGTCGAAGATATTAGGAAATTCGTCGATGACTTTATCGCCTCGAAACCAGCCAGCTTCTATCGTGATGGTATCTGTATGCTATCCGTCGGTGGCAGAAGGTTGTAGAAAGCAACGGGGGATATTACCCGGATTAAACACGGTTTTGTCTATTTTTTAATAAACCGCAAGTATGGAAAAAAAAAAACTGTAAAAATTAATTCACGAACCTAATAAAATCCCGACCTGTTTATCGCGATACTCTCATCCGTAAAAGAAAAAAACATTGAAAATTTATCCGCAAATTGTACGATCTTTTGAACGAGCTAACCTGAACCATGAACGGTACACCGGCGCTTCGCCTCGTGGCGCACAATTTCGCGTTACCCGGTGACAGGCCCGAGATCGCCAGGAGCAAATGATGAAGCCAAAGTTTGGGTAATTTTACGAGGCTCTCCTGGCTCGATCGCCATAGCCGATTGCACAATTGTCCGAAGCCAACGTGAGCCTGCTCGAAGGCGCCACGATGCTTCGTCTCGAAGAGCAACGTCACCAAGTGTTCGCCAATCTCCACGAGTTGGTTTGCCTCCAAGAGGCCGTCCGGTCCGTGATCACCGACGATCGGTGATCTCGAGGACAAATAGCCGAAAAGAAGGCTAACTTCTTTCACCGTACGCCAAGAACAGATGAGTACCATCTGCGGCGTTACCGCGGCGGTCGTGTCATTTTCACGAACGATCGGAAGCAAGTTGCTCGGGTCTATGTCCATCGGCAAATGACCCTCGGGCGACGAATTGTTCACTATCTGCGAGACCGCCTTGTTCAAGCGCAATGATATTGATATCGTCTCGGCTATCGTTCGTCTCCATGCTTCGTGGTTGTACTTGACGACTTGCCTAGACAAAAGAAAATAAATATATAAATATATAAGAATGATAGAGGGCAAGATGAGGAAAGCAGTCAATGGAGCATGGGGCATAGCAAAAAGGACAAGGATAGGGAACTTGAAAGAAAGATTAAGGCTTTAGGCCACTCTAGGATTATCCAAAAATCTATTTTTTTCGTTAAAAATGTACCGTGGTACCTATAAAATTATATTCCAAAAGATTATGGGTGTGAAAATGTAAAAGTCCGCAAGGATATACAAGTGGAATAAATCTGATATATAACGTGTAAAAAAAAAAAAACGTTTTGAGCAAATAATAAATTGACAGGGAAAACGCAAGAGGCAACGAACATGGTGTGGGGAATCTGGAAGAGGGAGGGGAAAGTTATGCAAATAAAACTCGATTTGATTGATTGATACATAAATAAATGAATGAATAAATTAATAAAAAAATGAATAAATGATTAAATGAATAAATAAATAAATAAATAAAAGAATGAATGAATAAATTAATAAAAAAATAAATAAAAGAATTAATAAATTAATGAATGAAGAATGAATGAATGAATGAAGAATGAATAAATTAATAAACGAATAAATGAAGAAATTAATAAAATAGTCCGCTGGCACAGGTCGCGCGTTCGAAGCGCGATGCACAATCGACTATTTCCGTATCGGACTTTACCCCAAATCACAAACGCCCAGCAAATTTCTGATGCAGAACAAATAGCCATAGAGAGAATGCTTTCCTGCTGCTGCGACGATATTTTCTTCCGCCAATTTCAGCGGTCCCTGAAAAATGAACGTGATCGAATTAGAATAAATATTTATTCTGTATTCTTTTTTTTTATTCCGTTTTTTATTTAAGGAGTTACGTGGGTTTGAAAATTTCAAAAAATCATTTTTTTTTAAATTTTATTATCTAATCGTACGATATGTCTAGAATATTCTCCCAAAGTTTTAAGTCAATCGGAGTAAAAGTCTAGGAGAGAGAGAGAGCCTTTGGGAATTTCCCACGTTGGGAAAGACCGGCCGGGAGCGACGCAGGTATACGCATTTTTCTCAAAACACTTTTTTTGAAGTCGGCGGACACGATTTTTCAAAAACGAATGCAAATTTTTGGATGACATTTTTTTTTAAATATTGTCGAAATGTTGCTCTTTTATGTGCTTAACATTTTGAATAAAATAATTTATATATTATATTTAATCGAGTTTTATTTGCATGACTTGTAACACAAGTCTTTTACAAACATATCTTTTTTCTTACTCTCTATCTTAAGCTATTTTTCGCTTCGCCTGCTTCTCCCCTTAACTCTTTTTATCTTTTTTTGTCTTTTTCTTGTTCTACTATTCCCCTCCTTCACTCTCTCCTTCCCCTTCCACCTTACCCAATTTCTTACACCACTCCTCTATTTCCCGATAATACTCGCATATTCCTCTTTGGATCTTTCCCCTCAACATATTTATAATTTCTTCCTTTATCTCCAGCATATCTACTCCACGCACCCATTCGTCCACCCTCTTTTTTGCCTTCTCAGATACTCGTTCCCATCCCTTTTCACATACCAACGGGGTGCTCTATCGTCTCGCTTTCCTCTTCACATATCCTGCACCTCCAATCTTTTTCACCTTTCTTTCCCGCTCTTCCTATATTTCCACATCTCATTCTTGCCCACATTTCTTTGTCATTTCCTTTAATTCCCTCTCCTGACCAGCACTTCCATGGTCTTTCCTCGTTTTCAACTAGATACTTATATTTTTCATTATATGTTGATTTTTCAATTTTTTCCTCTTCCATCGCTAAAATTTTCTTTTTTAAGTTCTCTAGCCCTTCCTTAATTTTTGTATCTATTTCCTCCACTTCTCTTCCCTCCTGTGTCATTATTATGAGTTCCTCAATTCACATATCCCTCAAAAGTCTCTCAAAATTTTTACCCCACTTTGATGAAATTCCGTTTACGATTGCTCTTACTTCTTCTAATATACAGATTTTTGGCCATCTCACCTCCTCCATCCTCAGCACCTCCTTTATATACCTCAACGCCCTTTCCCTTATTAAATACTCCATGGTCGGTACTCCTAGCTCTCTTCTCCATATATAATTTGGCGTTGTTCTTTCTACTCCTAATGCCATCTTACAGTACCTGCTCTGAATTCTCTCAAATACTGCTATGGCCCCCATTCCCCATATCTCCACACCATACCATCGAATGCTTGTTGAAGTTTATGGTGATGATGCTCCTGCCTTCTAAAAGAATTTATATATTGGGAGTACAAATTAATTCGGTCCATTTTCAAGAGATGGCTCTGGCTGTTATGAATGTTTCATAGTGACAGCTGATTTCGGTGGTTTCAGAGAGGTTAGACATCTGTCCAATAACATTCAGTTTATATCGCTTTGAGTTCCATTAAAAACCTTGTTTTTTACTGTGTTGAATATGTCAAATGTTGTGTTAACTAAGCAGCATTTGCGGGAAGTTTTACTCTTCTGCTTTAATTGGAAGAAAAGTGCAGTTGAAGCGCATCGAGTGCTTGTTGAAGTTTATGGTGATGATGCTCCAACTGATAAATCATGTAGGGAATGGTTTCGACGCTTTTAGAAGGGTGATTTCAGCGTTGAAGACAAGCCTCGCCCTGGACAGCCAAATGAGCCAATGAGCTGCTACAACCTGGCGATTCCATTACGGGCGATCGGTATAGACTACAATTGATTCGTTTGAGCCGTGCATTACGAGAAAAACGGCCGGAATACGAGCAAAGACATGACAAAATTATTCTTCTGCATGCCAACGCTCGGCCTCGTGTCGCAAAAGTCGTAAAAAAATATTTGGAAACGCTCAAATGGGATATTTTACCGCACCCGCCGTATTCTCCGGACATTGCTCCTTCCGATTACTGGTTATTCCGACGGATGCAGCAGAATTTAGCAGGTCATCGGTTCACTTATTTCGCAGAAATCGAAAATTGGCTCAAAACTTGGATCGCCTCAAAAGACGAGACTTTTTGTTCGAGATGGAATTCGAAAATTGCCTGAGAGGTGGGAAAAAGTAGTAGCCAGCGATGGACAATACTTTGATTAATCTATTCATACCTTTTATTTTGAAATAAATGGATTTTTTACCACAAAAAAAACGGACCGAATTAATTTGTACTCCCAATATTGTATTTAAAAAAAAATGGAGAAAAGCTTTTTTTGGCTTCGAAAGCCACGTAACCCCTTGAAGCGCGGCCCGATGCTCGCGAACGAGAAATTCCAATAAATCTTGCAACTCTCGCTCACGAAAAACGTACACAATATCTCCTCGGCCTATTGCCTACTTCAAATATTACCTTCAAACGCTCGAGCACGATTACGATCAATCTGAGTTTTGCTTGCTCGACAGTTTCCGCCGGTATTCCATCCCCGATGGCGTAATTCTCCAACACTTGGTCTATGACAGGCGAGAGTAGAGAAATTTTCAGCATATAAGAGGCAGTTATACTGTCGATCGGTCTTATGCAATTGGCCAAATCGAGAGCAACGTCGACGATCTCGCGTACCCTCGCGGGATCGTTCAATCTCAGGAGGCGAGGATCCATACGAATGACGATACGGTATATCGTCTCTTTGTTGATCTCGTAAGTATCGAGCAATAGACACTCGAAGAGCTTGTCCACTTGGTCGTGTCTCCATGGTGATGAATCCGCGAATTCGTTGTCCAAAAGTTCTTGGCCCAGTTGTAACATCAGAAGACTCGAACGCTTGCGAGCGTTTGTCGATCCGGGCCTGAGGCCTTCGATGCAAATTTCACGAAAGGACACGAAGAATTCGGCGTAGAGGTGCACGAGGGAGAGAGCCTCGCGAGCCTGCCGAGACGCGTCCTTTCGCAATTCTTCGAACATTTTGCGCTCATCGTCCGATGCGCTACGAACACCCACGCACTCGGCCATCTTCTCGTCCTTGGCGATGTGCCTTCGCAGTACAGCCAGACTCTCCTTTATCCGCTTGAGGCCCTTGGCGTGAAAAAAAAAACATAGCGAATTGTAATTGTTGATGAAAATTTGCTGGACTGGGTGGTGGAATATCGTGGTGAAAATATTTATAGTTGAAGGGGGAAAAAATAGATGATTTTAGGGAATTATTATCTTAAAAACTATTTGTCCGATTTCATTCAAATTTGTTTCATTCGAAAGTATAAATAGCAAAATTCAAAAAAGTTCTGTCGAGTTTGGGTTTGTTTGGATTATGAAAACCCAAACAAACCCAAACTCGACCGTTTGTAGAAGACAAACAATGAATTTCCTTCATTGGATCAAATAACAGCAAGAAATGCGGCTAACTCGATTATTTTGTACCCAGAATGGTGATGTTTTGGAGTTAATCGCCAAACTCGACCGTTTGGCGATCGCCGAACGCCTAATCGCCAAACGGTCGAGTTTGGGTTTGTTTGGGTTATTAAAACCCAAACAAACCCAAGCTCGACCGTTTGGCGATGTTTTGGCGATGTTTTGGAGCTAATCGCCAAACGGTCGAGTTTGGGTTTGTTTGGGTTTTCATAACCGGTCGAGTTTGGGTTTGTTTGGATTATGAAAACCCAAACAAACCCAAACCCGACCGTTTGGCGATTAGCTCCAAAACATCGAGTTTGGCGATTAGCTCCAAAACATCTCCATTCTGGGTATAAAATAATCGAGTTAGCGGCATTTCTTGCTCGAGTTTGGGTCTTGGTCGAGTTTGGGGATTAACTCGACCGTTTGGCGATTAGCTCGAGTCGAGCGAGTTTGGTTTTGTTTGGGTTATGAAAACCCAAACAAACCCAAACTCGACCGTTTGTAGAAAACAAACAATGAATTTCCTTCATTGAATAAAATAGCAGCAAGAAATGCCGCTAACTCGATTATTTTGTACCCAGAATGGAGATGTTTTGGAGCTAATCGCCAAACTCGACCGTTTGGCGGCAAACTCGATGTTTTGGAGATAATAGGCCACGTCTAATAGATAAAAGGCCATGTCTACGTCGTACTTGCGTGTCAGGCAATTCCTAAAATTTCACCAAAAGTACAGAATACTTAAATTTCATAAAATTCCTAAAATTTCACCAAAAGTACAAAATACTTAAATTTCATAAAATTCCTAAAATTTCACCAAAAGTACAGAATACTTAAATTTCATACAATTCCTAAAATTTCACCAAAAGGACGGAATTACTTTAAGGCTACAAAAGACGCCTCTTTACCGTCGAAACTTGCTCTCGCGTGGCGTAGCGTCGCCGACGCGTCGACGAAAAATCTCTACCTAGGTATACTTTGTATTCCATAATACCGTACCAAAAAAAAAAAGAAAACACATTCCAATGATCCTCGGCCTTAGGTCATATTTTATAAATATACCAATTTAATTTCTACTCACGCTTGACCGTGATCTAGACAATATTTTCATCGAGCCTTACATCCATAAAAATTTGCTGAATATGTTCATAACTTGCGTTTCTAGTTTTGTGAATAAAAAAATTCACGATAGCGTGTGCAAAGCGCAAATTGAAATAAACAGACGGCTGTTTTTTTTTTTTTTTCGTCATCGTCTCAAAGTTCCAAAAATATTATCAACGTGAATTACCTTTTTCACGAGCGGCACGTATTCCATTCTCTCGCCAAGGTTGTACCGCAAAAAAATCGTCATCACGTCCAAGTCCATTCTCGTAAAGCATTGCGTACTTTTTTTCGACTCTACCAACAACGCGAGAGTCACGAGCCTGATCTGCGCGTATAAAAATGCAAATTCTTGACATCAACGAATTGTGCTAAGAAAAAAGAGAAAAAAAAAGAACGATAAATTGCGAATAGAAACGCGAAGGCACAACGAACCTCTTCGCTGTGATGCTTCACGCAATTAACCAAAGCACTGTACTCCAATCTATTTCTCCATAGATTCGGTCGATCGGCGAGATTCTCCGCGTCCAATTTACCGGCATTTTTTAACACCCTCAGTTCTTTCAAAAGCTCCAAAGGATTGTCATTCATTTTAACGAATTGTCGTACTTTTCAGCTGTCAAGAGACATGTGTATGATTTTCATCGAATTTTTGTGCTTCCCAATCGTGGGAAACATAACCAAAAAGTGTGTCACTGTTGCGGTCTGGTGCTGCCATCTTTCATAAAATCGTGAAATTATCCAACGAAGGTATTCGTCTTATCGACGTGTGCTTCGCACGTTCTTTGAAAACAATACGGTGTGTGGCGTGTGTAACTTTGTATGCTTGCGATAAACTCGAAGACAAAGGAACTGGCGTTGACCGGGTTTTCGCTAAAACGATCCTTGAAATGTCACGAAGAATTTCGGCTAATTTTTATTATTATATGGTTGGAGGAAGCGTATCGGTGAGGAAAAAATGCAAACGAAGTTGAAGTGATTTTCTTATGGATTCGGCGTTTAACGCGGGACGGTTATCGAGAGTGGTGAGGGATACGTGCGAACAGCCGCACAAAGAGGAGACGACGAGAAGCCTATGATACACGCGAGACGGCGCCGCATTCGCTCAAATGGACCGTTCATCGAGCCAGTCCACTTTGGAGCCACGAAAAAAAGGCTATTTTCGCGATTTTTTTTTTTTTGAGGATTTTATAAAAGATATGAATATAAAAGTTGTTGGGCTTGATAAATAAAGTCTTGAAATACATTTAAAAAAAAAATTTTAATTCATTTTTATTCATTTTTAAGTACAAAAACTATAGTTTAACGCAACGCCTCAAAAATAGGTGGGCTAGGTAGCTCCATCGCAACTCGGCAACGGCTTGTCTGAAACAAAAAAATCAAAGTCCATTAGATTCCGTTTGACACCAGCTACAAAATGACCCTCGGATATAAAGTTTTATCAAAAAATAAAACAAATGGCAGATGAAAAACGAAAAAAGTAAAAAAAAAACGCGTTTTTTTCGCAGTTTTTCACATGAAAATTTACTAGAAAATCTGATAAAATTTTCCGTCTGAAGAAGAAATTTTATTTTACTTTCGTGAAAATCTGTGCTTTACTCAGTAATAATAAGCGAAATTTCAGGGTTGTCATCTGGTTACCGTTACTGCACGGTAATTTTTAACATTTAATTCTCTCCGTGTAGACGAAATGAGGTCTTGACGTTCAGATAAAAAAAAAAATACTCAGCGAGCTCGGATTTTCATAAAATTTTGACAAAATATTTCCGAACGTATGTACTTTCGAAAACAGTAAAAAAAAAAATCGATTTTTTGAAATTCTCAAAGTGTACTGGCCCCTGAAAATATTCCTAACCGTTCAGGCTAATGGAATCAAAAATAAAATTTAAAAAATGAAAAATTTTGAAATTTTTCGCGCATATAAGGCTTAAGGGGATAGAAATAAGGCCCTAAGGGGCTACGTGGGTTTCGAAGCCAAGAAATAAGCATATTTAAAAAAAAAATTCATCCAAAAATTTGGGAAATTCAGCCGGTGGGACCTGGTTTCCGGAGACCTCTCAAAAAAAAAGTGTCCTCCCAGTGGCCAGGATAACTCATGATAGCTTTATCTGGAATTAAGAAAACCAAATTTTTTCTGTTGGTAGATAAGTATAGCTCGTGATTGAACGAAGGATTTTGAAAAAAATTGAAATTTGAACTTTTGGCAGAGTTGTATGCAAAATATTGGGAGTACAAATTAATTCGGTCCGTTTTTTTGTGGTAAAAAATCTATTTATTTCAAAATAAAAGATACGAATAGATTAATCAAAGTATTGTCCATCGCTGGCTACTACTTTTTCCCACCTCTCAGGCAATTTTCGAATTCCATCTCGAAAAAAAAGTCTCGTCTTTTGAGGCGATCCAAGTTTTGAGCCAATTTTCGATTTCTGCGAAAGAAGTGAAGCGGTGAGCTGCTAATACCTGCTGCATCCGTCGGAACAACCAGTAATCAGAAGGAGCAATGTCCGGAGAATACGGCGGGTGCGGTAAAATATCCCATTTGAGCCTTTCCAAATATTTTTTTTACGACTTTTGCGATACGAGGCCAAGCGTTGTCATGCAGAAGAATAATTTTGTCATGTCTTTGCTCGTATTCCGGCCTTTTTTTCTCGTAATGCACGGCTCAAACGAATCAATTGTAGTCTATACCGATCGCCCGTAATGGAATATCGCCAGGTTGTAGCAGCTCATAGTACACAAAACCCTTTTGGTCCCACCAGATACACAGCATGACCTTCGAACCATGGATATTCGGCTTTGGTGTTGATGTTGAGGTCGATGGCAAAGATTTACCGGGCAAAACGTAGTATTTTTTCTTCTTGGGGTTATCGTAGAATATCCATTTCTCATCCCCAGTCACAATCCGATGTAAAAAAAAACCCTTTCTTTTTTGCCTTTGAATAAGCCGCTCGCAAGAGAAAAATCGCCTTTCAACGTCTCGCAATTTCAATTCACGAGGCACCCAATTTCCTTGCTTTTGAATCAATCCAATGGATTTTAGTCGTACGGAAATTACTTGTTGAGTCACTCCCAATGAATCTGCAAGCTCTTCTTGCGTTTGACTCGGATCTTCATCGAGTAATGCCTCCAATTCATTGTCTTCGAATTTTTTTTGGCTGTCCAGGGCGAGGCTTGTCTTCAACGCTGAAATCACCGTTCTTAAAGCGTCGAAACCATTCCCTACATGATTTATCAGTTGGAGCATCGTCACCATAAACTTCAACAAGCATTCGATGCGCTTAAGCTGCACTTTTCTTCCAATTAAAGCAGAAAAGTAAAACTTGCCGCGCATGCTGCTTAGTTAACACAAAATTTGACATATTAAACACAGTAAAGAGCAAGGTTTTTAATGGAACTCAAAGCGATATAAACTGAATGTTATTGACAGATGTCTAACCTCTCTGAAACCACCGAAATCAGTTGTCACTATGAAACATTTTTGGAGGAGGGAATTACCGGGTGAAATAAGTATGGACACTCCACCAAATTATATGAATAATGATAAAACTCTTTATAACTCTTACGTACAGTTACAAACTACGTTAAACAAGTAGCCACACGTGTAGAGAGGAAGGAGGACGCGCCGAATATCTTTTTATATCCGAACACGAAGTCGTCGGAACTCTTAGAAAGCCTCGTCGTGAGTTCTTTTCGTTGAAGGCGCTCGTAGCGCCGTGCTAAGGCGACGACGCGGGACATGTGGGTGGCAGCGACGCCACACATTTATAACAGCCAGAGCCATCTCTTGAAAACGGACCGAATTAATTTGTACTTTCAATAGTTCAATTTTTGGTACAATTTACACCACGTATAGCCTTGTAAAATTAGTTGTAATCGAAAAAAAAAAAAAAAAACCTTCGTTCAATCACTAGTCAATGCTACTTTGAAGAAGTGTGCAAAATTTCAATAAGATCGGTGCATTAGTTTTTGAGAAATCGTGTCCACCGACTTCAAAAATAGTGTTTTGAGAAAAATGCGTATACCTGCGTCGCTCCCGGCCGGTCTTTCCCAACGGGGGGAATTCCCAACGGCTCTCTCTCTCTCTCTCTCCTAGACTTTTACTCCGATTGACTTAAAACTTTGGGAAAATATTCTACACATATTTGTACTATTAGATAATAAAATTTTAAAAATGGTTTTTCTGAAATGGAAACCGCGGTGGACCTAATTCCATTGTTTACATCGCTCCACGAGTACAGCGCGTAGGAAGAGCCGCACAAAGCGGACACGCCGAGAACCCTAAATCTATAGGAGCAACACGTGGTATAAAAGTTCGACTCTCTAGACGTCCTGCATCTATTCCGCTAAGGTCAAACCTTTTCTCGATATATATTAGGTGTGCCAATTAATTTTTACAGATTTTTCTAGCAGGCTGGGAATCCTCTTTCAAGTTGACAAATTTCAACGTCCTTTTAGGATTTTAAATTATTGACATAGCCCTGTTCAAGACGCTGTACGAATTTATTGGGCGAGCATCATAACCTTAAAATAAAGTAGCAAGAACAATGGCAACCGATAAGCTGCACATTCGCCACTGCATCCTTTACGAATTCCAACAAGGAAAAAGTGCCACCAAAGCGTGGGAGTCAATTTGTTCTGTGTTCGGGAAGAGTATTGTGTCATACGAAACATGCAATTATTGGTTTAAACGTTTTAGAAACAATGATTTCGAACTCAGTGACCGTGCGCGTGCTGGACAGCCTGAAAAATTTTCGAACGACGATTTGGAAACTTTACTGGTCCAAGATTCTTCACAGACACAAGAAGAACTTGCAGCCCAACTAGGAGTTGATCGATCAACCGTTGCCAAGAGGTTACACGCGATGGGAAAAATTCAGAAGCTCGGGAAATGGGTCCCACGTGAACTTACCGAATATAACCTCGGACAACGGATGAACACGTGTCTTTGGTTGCTTAGCAAACAACGAAGGAAGAACTTTCTCTGGAAAATCGTGACGGGGGATGAAAAATGGTTCCTTTATGAGAATCCCAAGCGGAAAAAATCATGGGTGGAGCCTGGAGAACCAACAACATCGACTCCCAAACCGCAAATGAACGTCAAAAAAATGCTTTTGTGTATCTGGTGGGACATAAAGGGTGTTCTTTATTATGAACTTCTAGAACCGGGTCAGACGATCACTGCAGAACGATATAGTGACCAATTAAATCGTTTAAGGAGGTTGGAGCGTTACGATGAATCCAACTTTCGGGCCTGAAATTTTTATATGATGTTGACGAATACGTTATGCACCCTCTGGAAAAATTTGAGCTATATTGACCGTTCAGTTTTTTCGTAATAAAATTGCAAAGTCGAGCACTTTGAGCTAGTGAAGCACGTCGTCTTATGGAGACGGTCGACCGGAAGTGCAGTGATCACGATTTTGTTGTTCACGTATCCAAGTAAGGTCGTTGGAAAACTGAAATTAGATGAAATAGACATAATAGATATTGTTAAAAAGCGAAAATTCGAACTTCACCGTGTAGTTCAAGCACTACATTACAAAACGGTTGCAACTTCCGGTTGAGTATTATCATAATGACGAAATAGTACCCATATACTTGTCAACGTCGGGCGTAACAGCTGATTCGTTTGGCGAGCATAACCTAGCTCTGTAGTGACAGTTTTCGTTGTCGCCGGCTCGCGGCAGCCAATCGCATGCACGATCAGAACAAAAGGAGCCTCTTATTGGCTGTCGCTAGGTAACGATAACGAAAACGTCCGCTACCGAGTTACAGAATCTCGGTACTGCTTGGATATCGTCGTGAAGACTCCGAAGTCGTTGAGAGTCTAATTTTTCACTTTTTATTACTAAATATGCATTAAATAAAATATTTACCACAAATTTGGCACTTTAGGATCGACAATACGAATATTAAACATAAGTTACCATAAATCAGAACACCCGTGGGGTAACAAATTTAGTCTTTTTGTTGACCCCGAGGAAGCGCTCCAACCTCCTTAAGCGAAGCAATTGAGCAAAAAAAGGCCATTCACAGGACACGGAAGGCGAAAAGTCATTCTCCTGCATGATAACGCTCGACCTCGCGTTGCTCGTACGACCCAAACAACTATTTTAAACCTGGGCTGGGAAGTTCTTCCTCATCCGGCATATTCACCGGACTTGGCCCCATCCGACTATCACCTATTTCGGTCAATGGCGCACAGCTTAAGAGGGAGCCACTTCCGAGAAGTCGAAGATATTAGGAAATTCGTCGATGACTTTATCGCCTCGAAACCAGCCAGCTTCTGTCGTGATGGTATCTCTATGCTACCAGATCGGTGGCAGAAGGTTGTAGAAAGCAACGGGGGATATTATCCGGATTAAACAAGGTTTTGTCTATTTTTTAATAAACCGCAAGTATGGAAAAAAAAACTAAAAATTAATTCACACACCTAATACTTGTGATGAAAAAACAAATCAAGAAATTCAACAATTCAACGATGACACATATAAAACACGAAATTCTTTCGAAAAATCGCCAAGAATCTCATCCGGAAGTCAATCACACAGGATTTTTCAAAGTGAACGCGAGCAGCGAAGAATCTTTCCGCAAAACAAACACACACACACACACACACATATGTGTCAGAGAATGCTCGCGGCTACGAGGCAGCGAAAGTGCGCGAGCCTAAAATACCTGTTGGAATATTCGATCAAGGTCGCGTCGCGTTATTATAGCATCAATTACGTATGAGAAGGGTGGGGAAGCGAGCGCAGCCTGGAATCGCGAGACAGCAGGTGGTTCCTGCGGCACACGCGAACTACACGTGTGTGCTTGTGTTATCGCGATTAATGACCTTGACGTATAGTCGCTCCATGAATTCTCGTGAGGCTACATACGAAAGAGGGATAACGCGTTTTATTCATCGCGCTCATTAAGGCGGGCAACGACTTTGAATGCTTCAAAAAATCAATGTTTTTTTTTTTTCAATTTCATAAATCGGTAGCAAAATATCTTAAGAATACACCCTGAAAATTTAAAAACGATATTCGGCTTCCTTCTAACGGTATGTATATGAATGATAAAGACTCTCCGCTCGACTCCCAAGCGCGTTCAGGTATCGACGAGCGCTTGGTTAGGCAGTTTGTTTGGGTTTGTTTGGGTTTTCATAACCCAAACAAACCCAAACTCGATCGTTTGGCGATTAGCTCCAAAACATCTCCATTCTGGGTACAAAATAATCGAGATAGTGGCATTTCTTGCTGCTATTTTATGCGATGAAGGAAATTCAGCCCTTCTCATGGTTATGAATGAACTACAAATCGCAATTGGCAGGCAGAGCTACGGATATGCCGAGCAAATGGATCAGATGCGCGTGGCTCGGCAAAATAGAAAAGGTTTATTAGAGACAAAAGAAGCTCGAAAAGCTCGTAAAGAGGAAATGCAAGCTTCAAATGAGTTGGATGAGGAAGAGGAAGGACTGCTGTATGGTGCTGGAATCGCTGATTAATCGGCAAGACACTTTATCATTTGATTAAACACATTTGACTTTGAGTTTTTTCGTTTGTGAAACTTTAAACGTGTTTTTTTCTCGAAACGACATTTTTTCAATTTGCGGGAATCATGACTCAAAAACTAATTGATCGATCATCTTCAAATCTGGAACACGTTTACATAATATATTGGGAGTACAAATTAATTCGGTCCGTTTTCAAGAGATGGCTCTGGGTGTTATGAATGTTTCATAGTGACAGCTGATTTCGGTCGTTTCAGAGAGGTTAGACATCTGTCAGTAACATTCAGTTTATATCGCTTTGAGTTCCATTAAAAACCTTGTTTTTTACTGCGTTGAATATGTCAAATTTTGTGTTAACTAAGCAGCATTTGCGGGAAGTTTTACTTTTCTGCTTTAATTGGAAGAAAAGTGCAGCTGAAGCGCATCGAATGCTTGTTGAAGTTTATGGTGATGATGCTCCAACTGATAAATCATGTAGGGAATGGTTTCGATGCTTTAAGGCAGTAGTCTGCTTTAGGAGCCGAAAAAAAAGCGTTTTTTCAACAATTTTTTTGAAAGGGAAGGAAATGATTGCGGTAAACGAAATTTTGAGACGATAGTATATTATATTCAAGCTTTAAAAAACAATTTTTATTATTACAAATTATTGAAATTTGCCAAAGTTGTAACGATTTTTCTGGGGCGCCTGGAGTGTGCACTCGTAAATCGGTGCCGGTGATGGAGGTCGTGCGATGCATCTGAAACAGTGGAACCAAATTTTTTTTTAGTTTTTATAAGTTCCTTTTCTATATGAACTAAAAAAATACCGAAGAAATGACGAAATTCCAAATTTTTTCGAAGTTTGAAAAAAAAAATCACTTTTTTGAAAAAAAAAATTCACTTTAAGTTGCAAAACAAGTAATTTAAATAGTACTTTTGTCCAACTTTTTTAGTTCAAATAGAAGATAATTCAATACTGAAGCTAGATCACTTTGGTTTTTTTCGATCGGACATATATTGTTTTTACTATCGCCGGCACCGTTTTCCAAAACTTGTGAAAATGAAAACTCGAGAAAACGGGCTGTAAAGTTCTGCCCGAGCATTCGCACCTGCTCGACGCTCGGCCACTAAAACTGATCTAGCTTCGAAAATATGTCGAATTGGCCTCTAAAATTTTGAACACATATTCTTGGATAGTTTTGGAATAGATTTAAGACAAAAACGAAAAATCGATTTTTTGAAGCCTGTAAAGCAGACTACTGCCTTAAGAACGGTGATTTCAGCGTTGAAGACAAGCCTCGCCCTGGACAGCCAAATGAGCCAATGAGCTGCTACAACCTGGCGATTCCATTACGAGCGATCGGTATAGACTACAATTGATTCGTTTGAGCCGTGCATTACGAGAAAAACAGCCGGAATACGAGCAAAGACATGACAAAGTTATTCTTCTGCATGACAACGCTTGGCCTCGTGTCGCAAAAGTCGTAAAAAAATATTTCGAAACGCTCAAATGGGATACTTTACCGCACCCGCCGTATTCTCCGGACATTGCTCCTTCTGATTACTGGTTGTTCCGACGGATGCAGCAGGATTTAGCAGCTCACCGGTTCACTTCTTTCGCAGAAATCGAAAATTGCCTCAAAACTTGGATCGCCTCAAAAGACGAGACTTTTTGTTCGAGATGGAATTCAAAAATTGCCTGAGAGGTGGGAAAAAGTAGTAGCCAGCGATGAACAATACTTTGATTAATCTATTCATACTTTTTATTTGGAAATAAATGGATTTTTTACCACAAAAAAACGGACCGAATTAATTTGTACCCCCAATAATTTATTAAAACATGAACCTAAAGTTTGAAAGATTAGATTGTTTAAAATATATTTATTATTGCAAAATGCAGTGAAAAAAAATGCTAAAAACCCATCATTTTTTTTTCAAACACGTCTCAACATTCAATTCTCAATTTTTTTTTTCAAAATTTAGGTTCATGTTCTTAAAAAACATCTCAAGAATGTATGAAAATTTGTTGGACCACTTCAGATGCGAATTGCGAGCTGCACAATTCCCGCAAATCGACAACGACGACGAGGACACGCCAAGGGACATAGCGCATTACACCTTAATTAATGCATAAAATAACTTGAAAAAATTACCAGAGATGTATGAAAACATGAATATATTAATGTCAGAGTTGCGGAAATTTCCGTTTTTTTTTTTCACAATAAAAAAAAAACCAAATCATCTAATTTTCGGTCTCCTAAAGTAGTTGCCCGCCTCGAATCGCTGCATACAATATCAAAGCGTTGCAAAAAAATTTACTTAGCCTCCAAACTCATATTCCCATAAATCATAGGTGGCGCCTAAAAAAAAAAACGTCAGTAAGTCACCCAGCCCCATCGACGGTTTTTTTGAGACGCAAAAAAAAAAAAGGAAAAATCTAGATTACCGAGTTCGATGAACTTTCGTTGCATCGGACGTGTAAAAATTTTTACCGCGTATTGTCGCATCGTCATCGCGATATCGCAAACAAAAAAAACCCAACGTTCTTTATCGCGAACGCTTTTTTAAATGCGCATTTTGTTGACGCAGATAAAAGTTGCGCGTCTTTTGTATATGCGTTATTGACAAATTTGCTTGTGATCGATCGATCGATCGATGCTCGAGTCAATTGGCGGATTGCGCTGATAGCGGGACCGGATAGCGTTGCAATATACAGGGTGTAACATTCGAGTCGAAACACCGAAATATCTCGCTCGGCAGGCACTCTAGGAAAAAGTGTTTCGTACAAAAGTTTGACAGTTTTGAAGAACGAAAATAATGGTCTTAGTGATTTTTTATTTTATTTCATTTTTCAAGGTTATTTCAAGGTGACCTTTAGTTTTTGACGGTGAAACAATATTTTTTATTTCAGAATCATTTTTCGCATGAACAAATGGATAACTTTTGTTTGAAACTTTTTTTCGTTCGACTGTAATTTTTTAACGTATTTTGTATAGATTTAACGAAAAAATTTTCCTCAATATTACGTACTGATTTTTGAAAATATCTGCGCAAATTGAGGTCAAACGAAAAAAAGTTTCGAACAAAAGTTATCTATTTTATTACGGAGAAAAGAATTTTGAAATAAAAAAATATTACTTGCTATTCAAAAAGTAAAGTTGACCTTGTAATAACCTTGAAGATTGCGACAAAATAAAAAACGTTCAACACCGTCATGGTCGTTTCTCAAAACTGTGGAACTTTTGTTTGAAATATTTTTACGTAAAATGCATCTTTCTCGAGATATCTCGTTGTGCCAACTTGAAGGTAACACCCTGTAGATTTTTATGACTATACAGGGTGGTCCAACTCTTTGAAACGTGATTTGTAAAATTTGTGTAACAAAATTTATAGAGAAAAATATAACTTCTGACGAGGACCCGAACCAGAGGTCCGAAACGTAAGAAAAACATCCTTTATTTCCATCGCTGACCTTGGAAAACCTCTACTGGCCGGACCGAAGCCGAATCTTCAACGATCAACTTGTCATCCACACGGCCGCACACATCTTTGATTCACTTCAACTGGAAGACCTTCAAGAAGGACCTTCTTGAAGGTCTTAGAGCCTACTGAAGGTCTAAGACCTTCAACTGGAAGTTTTCTTTCTAGAAGAAGGTTCTCCTTCTTCTAGAAAGGAGAACCGATCCCCAAAGTCGAAGGTCTTAGACCTTCAGTAGGGTCTGAGACCTTCAACTTTGGGGATCGGTTCTCCTTTCTTTATTATTTAGTTTGTAAGATACATTTAGTTTGTAAAATAAACGGTTTTAATTATTTACTTTGTAAAATAGACGATAAAAGAAATTATTTTTCATGATAAAATGTGTGAATACTAATTCCTAATCAGAGTTGTGAATAATGCATTATTTTGATAATGCATTACTGTATACATTACAAATTACAAAAGTAATATGTAATGGATATATGTTCCATTACAAATTACGAAAGTAATGTGTAATGGATATACGTTCCATTAAAAATTACAAAAGTAATGTGTAATGGACATATGTTCCATTACAAATGACAAAAGTAATGTATAATGGATGTGTGTTCCATTACAAATAAGAAAAGTAATGTGCAATGAATGCATGTTCGGTTACAAATTACAAAAAGTAATGTGTAATGGTTGCATGATCCATTACAAATTTCAAAAAGTAATGTGTAATGGACGCATGTTCCATTACAAATTGAAAAAGTAATGTATGATTAATGAGTGCTTCATTACAAAATACAATTACAATAAGGTAATTCGTAGTGGAGAATATTCCATCACAAATGGAGAATATTCCGTCACAAGAAAAACGAATTTACTTAAAACAAATTTCAATGAGCGAAATAAAATAATCAGATAGCAATGTGCAAATTTCTAATGTGAGCACGGCAATTTTTCTATTTGTAATGGAATATTCACCACTACAAATTACTTTTTATCAATTGTAGTTTCTAATGGAACATGCATCCATTACAAATTACTTTTTGAAATTTGTAATGGAACGTGCATCCATTACTCATTACTTTTTGAAATTTGTAATGGATCATGCAACCATTACACATTACTTTTTGAAATTTGTAATGGATCATGCAACCATTGCACATTACTTTTTGAAATTTGTAATGTATCATGCAACCATTACACACTACTTTTCTCATTTGTAATGGAACACACATACATTACACATTACTTTTGTAATTTGTAATGGAGAACTTATCCAATACACATTATTTAAAGTAATGAGTAATGCATTATTTTCAAATTACTATTTTCACAACTCTGTTCCTAATACATGATTTATATCCACAACTTTATGATTGATATATCAAGTTGAAGGTTTCGAACATTAGCGTGAATTTTTTCGGAATTTTTCGAGTGCATTGACAGGGTGAAAAAACAGCCGGACGTGAGACACCCACGTTTACAGACGAGCGGTGCCGAAAAAAACGTTTACAGACGAAGAGTTAAAAACTTCCATTTCCATTGCTTGCTGGTTTTTATAAAATGTATTTCCATTGTTCGGGGGTCTTTTTACATTTTTATTGCTTGCGCGCTTCGTTATTTATATTATTGCCATTGTTTACGGATTTGATTTTTGTCTACGAACAACTTTTGTGACGAACTCTGCCTGTTGGAGGAGTGACGCGCGTGCGTTATCGCAAAGCAATGAAACTCGCACATTTGACTCGTCACGACAGCGATGGCGATGGTGGTGTGACACTCGTCGCTGATTAGGCCGCAGTTATACGTCGCTGCAGCGCTAGGAGCGCTTCAAGCCTGTTTTTTTTTTTTTTACTACGCACACGCTCGCGTTTAAGTTCGCACGGGCCGCACGCGGCGTGGCGGCACTCACGAAACACGGCAGCGCAGCGGCACGTCAGTTGGCTCCGGTCGGCGTTCTAGGGAACACTTACGGGTAAGCAAAGCATCGCGGAGAGGACTTGAAAAAGTACCGATCAAATAAATAAGGGAACAATAATAGTAAGATAATAATGGTATCAATTGAAAAGGCGCGGAAAGTCGTGTGCCTCTTGACGACTCATATTTCCGAACGATACGGTTTATTTTTTTTTTTACTTTTGGATGTCGATGCGCTTGTTGAAAACACAATTTAGACGTTTTCACGAGCTTTTGGCGGGGGCGCAAAATGGGGTGTAATTTGGCACTTGTTGTTTTAGGGAACGTTGATTTTATTTTTGCACGTATATTTATATTCTTTTCGCGAAACAAAAGATAGTTTGCGGTACATCGTTTTCGAAAAAAAAGATCGGTAGATCGTTTTCGAAAAAAAAAGATCGGTAGATCGTTTTCGAAAAAAAAAGATCGGTAGATCGTTTTCGAAAACAAAAATCGATGGATCGTTTTCGAAAAAAAAACAAAAATCGGTACATCGTTTTCGAGAAAAAACATCGATAGATCGTTTTCGAAAAAAAAAGATCGGTAGATCGTTTTTGAAAAGAAAGATCGGTAGATCGTTTTCGAAAAAAAAGATCGGTAGATCGTTTTCGAAAAAAAAAGATCGATAGATCGTTTTCGAAAAAAAAAGATCGGTAGATCGTTTTCGAAAAAAAAAGATCGGTAGATCGTTTTTGAAAACAAAAAGATCGGTAGATCGTTTTTGAAAACAAAAAGATCGGTAGATCGTTTTTGAAAACAAAAAGATCGGTAGATCGTTTTCGAAAACAAAAATCGATTGATTGTTTTCGAAAAAAAATATTAAAAAAAATAAAAATCTAGATCGTTTTCCAAAAAAAAAATCGATGGATTGTTTTCGAAAAAAAAATAAAAATCGGTACATCGTTTTCGAGAAAAAACATCGATAGATCGTTTTCGAAAAAAAAAGATCGGTAGATCGTTTTCCAAAAAAAAGATCGGTAGATCGTTTTCCAAAAAAAAAAAAATCGGTAGATCGTTTTCCAAAAAAAAAAAATCGATGGATTGTTTTCCAAAAAAAAAACAAAAATCGGTACATCATTTTCGAAAAAAAACATCGATAGATCGTTTTCGAAAAAAAAATCGGTAGATCGTTTTCGAGAAAAAAATCGGTAGATTATTTTCGTGAAAATGTCAGTACATCGTTAAAAAAAATCGGCACACCTTTTTCCAGAAAAACATCGATAGATCGTTTTCGAGAAAAAAAAATCGGTAGATCGTTATCGAGAAAAAAATCGGTGGATCGTTTTTGAGAAAAAAATCGGTAGATCGTTTTGACGAAAATGTCAGTACATCGTTAAAAAAAATTGACACACTGTTTTCCAGAAAAAAAAACCGATAGATCGTTTTCGAGAAAAAAAAAAATCGGTAGATCGTTTTCGAGAAAAATATCGGTAGATCGTTTTGGAGAAAAAAATTAGTACATCGTTAAAAAAAAACGGTACGTCATTTTCGACAAAAAAACTGGTAGATCATTTTCGAAAGAAAAAAAACGGTATATCGTTTTTCGATAAAAAAAAATCGGTAGATCGTGTTCGAAAAAAAATCGATAGATCTTTAAAGAAAAAAACGGTACGTAATTTTCGACAAAAAATAGGTAAATCGTGTTAGAGAAAAAAAAAATTGGTGTATACTTTACGAGAAAAAAAAATTGGCAAAAAAAACGCCACATCGCTTTCGAACAAAAAAAAAATCGGTACATCGTTTTCGAGAAGATAAAAATAAAAAGAAGAAAACCATCGAAATCTATACAAATCAAGGCAATTTTTCACGAGGACTCGCGAATCAAGCCAAGTTCATCAATGAGCGAAGTTAATGCTGCGAAAGCAAAAGATATCAACTGCGTGGCGAATTCTTTTTTTTTTTTTTTTTTTTTTCTTGCCTCGTTATATATAGCCGTTATCGTTATCGTTATCGTTATCGTTATCGTTATCGTTATCGTTATAAATATTCCTTTTTTT
>OZ010714.1:1001031-1095563 GCA_963932345.1 Ophion ventricosus | reverse complement strand
TGACGATTTCTGCGAAAGAAGTGAAACCGGTGAGCTGCTAAATCCTGCTGCATCCGTCGGAAACAACCAGTAATCAGAAGGAGCAATGTCCGGAGAATACGGCGGTTGCGGTAAAATATCCCATTTGAGCGTTTCCAAATATTTTTTTTACGACTTTTGCGACACGAGGCCGAGCGTTGTCATGCAGAAGAATAATTTTGTCATGTGTTTGCTCGTATTGCGGCCGTTTTTTCTCGTAATGCACGGCTCAAACGAATCAATTGTAGTCTATACCGATCGCCCGTAATGGAATCGCCAGGTTGTAGCAGCTCATTGGCTCATTTGGCTGTCCAGGGCGAGGCTTGTCTTCAACGCTGGAAATCACCGTTCTTAAAGCGTCGAAACCATTCCCTGCATGATTTATCAGTTGGAGCATCATCACCATAAACTTCAACAAGCATTCGATGCGCTTCAGCTGCACTTTTCTTCCAATTAAAGCAGAAAAGTAAAACTTCCCGCAAATGCTGCTTAGTTTGACACAAAATTTGACATATTCAACACAGTAAAAAAACAAGGTTTTTAATGGAACTCGAAGCGATATAAGCTGAATGTTATTGACAGATGTCTAACCTCTCTGAAACCACCGAAATCAGCTGTCACTATGAAACATTCGTAACAGCCAGAGCCATCTCTTGAAAACGGACCGAATTAATTTTGTACTCCCAATACAGAAATATATTGCAAGAACATATCCCATTTTTCAATGAGAAAAAAAAAAATTCCGCGTGATCGGGTTTCAACATGATACCAACTCCAAACATGGTTCACGTATTTTGAAAGGTTTTTCTTTAAAAACGAAAAGTACGCTTTCTCGACTGGCCCATATCGCAATCATCGTACTTAAATCCGGTTGAGCATTTGTGGTAAGACCTAAAAGAGCGTGTTGGAACAAAAAAAAAATCACTCTAACAAGACCGAATTGTGGAATTCATTTGGCGACATAAGTGGAAAAACTTGCCACAAGAACGGATCTCACGTGCGGGCAACCACTTTAGGAGACCGAAAATTAGATGATTTTTTGGATTTTTTTTATTGTGAAAAAAAAAACGGAAATTTTCGCAACTCTGACAATAATTTGTTCATATTTTCATACATCTCTGGTAATATTTTCAAGTTATATATTTATTTATTTATTTTCAAGTTGAAATAGTCCAACAAATTTTTTATACATTCTTGAGATGTTTTTTTTAAGAACATGAACCTAAATTTTGAAAAAAAAAATCGAGAATTGAATGTTGGAACGTGGTTGAAAAAAAAAATGATCGATTTTTAGCATTTTTTTCTACCGGCATTTTGCAATAATAAATATGTTTTAAACAATCCAATCTTTCCAACTTTCGTTAGAAAAATATGAAAAAAAAATATCAATTATCAATGTCAACGTTTTTTTTTTGCTTCTAAAGTTAAAACTATTTTTTTTAAAGATGATTGCCATTTTTTATTTTTTTCAAAACTTTCTCTACAAGAGCGTGGCCCATTCTATGATTTTTAAGACTAGTCTCATCGTGGGCCCATTTTTCCTTCTATTTTTTTTCGAATTAATCATATTTTTTTTCCGAAGATTTTTATCATCTTAATCTCCAATAATGCTATATGTAAGGTGTAGTAAAAAGAAATCCATTATTTTTTCATGAAATTGAAGGCTTTATTTAGCATAGTTAGAATGATCCGATTTAGGTCTAATATGCACCGTTTTGATCGATAACTTGTTGCCACTTCGAAGGTAATTTCATTATGCCTTTCTCATAGAAACCCTCGTCCCTATTGGCAAAAAACTGGGACAGTCGATTTTCACAAGCTTCTCTTGAGGCGAATGTTTCACCAGCAAAATCTTTCGCCATAGACAGGAACAGGTGGTAATCACTTGGTGCCAGATCCGGACTATAAGGTGAATGCATAAGCACCTCCCAACCAAGCTCTCGGAGCTTCTGGCGAGTCACTATCGATTTGTGTGGCCTGGCGTTGTCCTGATGGAACACAATTCCTCTCCTATTGGCCAAAGCTGGCCGCTTCTGGGCGATTGCTTCCTTCAGACGGTCCAATCGTTGACAGTACAGGTCCGAATTAAGAGTTTGGCCGTAGGGGAGTAGCTCATAGTAGATGATTCCCTGCCAATCCCACCAAACACACAGTAAAATCTTCCTGACCGTCAATCCTGGCTTGGCCACCGTTTGCGCCGGCTCACCGCGATTCGACCACGACCGTTTTCGCTTGACGTTCTCGTAAGTGATCCACTTTTCATCACCGGTCACCATCCGCTTCAGAAATGAGTCGATTTCGTTGCGATTCAGCAGCTATTCGCAGATGGAAATTCGGTCCATGAGGTTTTTTTTGCGTTAACTCGTGTGGCACCCATACATCGAGCTTCTTTTTGTATCCAGCCTTATTCAAGTGGTTCCAAACGGTTTTTTGTGCAATGTTTAGCTCCTGGGTAATCGAAACAGTGCTTACATGACGATCGGACTCGAAGATTTCCATTATTTTATCGATATTTTCGACAATTGGCCTTCCAGTGCGTGGTGCATCTTTGACATGAAAATTACCGGAACGTAATCGACGAAACCAAAATTGCGGGTGATTGGCTGTTACAGTATCAGGACCATAAACACTATTCACATTTTCAGCCGCCTGACTTGCGTTTTCGCCTTTATCGAAGAAAAACTCTAAAATATGGCGTATTTTCACTTTGCCGCTGGCCATCTTTGACGCGCGCTCAAAAAATATTGAGTCGAGCAATCACAAAACTGTCTGAGATGTTTATTTTAGTACGAAATCTTATCTTTCTAACGCCATCTAGCGTAATCCGATCGCACTTATACAACGCGAGATACAGATTACTAAAGCCATCTATTGCAAAAATAATGGATTTCTTTTTACTACACCTATATTCCTCTTCTCTGCTACGTACAGGCGCCTACGCAAACCCCGCGCTCCATCAAACTGCACTTCATGCCGTGTATAAATCGGGCGCGCATTAGAATGTGCATAAGGCAACAACGTGCGAGTGCACGCCCGCGCGCGCGCGCTCCTCATCTCGGCAATACTTGCCCCGTCGACGCGGTGGTCCACAGAGTAGTCGTTGAATGAACCTCGTTAAAGATACACATAATCGCGCTTGCAAGTTGCCCATCAAAGCTCCCGCCCCGCGGCCTAATAACCAACGAGAGTACTTTCAACTTTGTGGAATTTCTCGTCATTCATCGACGTATCGTCATTGTTTCCGCGCTATCCCCCAATTCTTCCACATATATAACTTTATAAAGTTTTTGTTCACGCACACGGGCCGTGTAAGTATAAGGGAATTCGTAAATATAACGAAACGGTCGGCTCGCTCGATGAACATTTTTTTCTCGTCAATATTGTTATTGTAATTTATGTACAGAGCGTGTCGCGTACATCTTGACAGAACGAGATAATTCGTGAAGGGCGTAGTGAATAGAAAAATCCGAGGCACGTATCCGGTGGATTTGAATGTGGAGTAAAATTACGAGATTAACACTAGATTTACCAGACCAGTCATTTTGACTGGTCGTGCAATTTCAATTCAAAATTCCTACTGCATGTAAATTTGCTTTCCGAAATGATGTTATGACTTTTCTAGCTATAAGTAGAGAATACATTTTATGAACTTAATGTTACTTTACATATATTCGTAACAAATATATTTTTTGTTATCGACACTTATACCAGTACCTGGTCTGGTAAATCTGGTGTTAACTTTCTTCAGTGGACGTTTTCAAGGTCTACTTTGTAAAAAAAAAAAGAATGGAAACAAAGTCAAACAAAAACAGGTTTTTTGTTTACGTAGAAACCAAACATTTGTTTAATTTAGCCATTGTTTTTTTTTTTATCACGAAAAATGTTGAGAAAGATAGCCTTCCAATTCGAAACATAAATTAAGGCAGTATGTTTGAAAATTGAAAAAAATCGTGTTTTTTTAATTATTATTTTATCATTTTATAGACCTTTTGTGAATACGCTTGTGAGAGGCGCTTAAGGCGGGCAACCACTTTAGGAGACCGAAAATTAGATGATTTTTTGGATTTTGTTTATTGTGAAAAAAGAAACGGATATTTCCGCAACTCTGACAATAATTTATTCATATTTTCATACGTGTCTGGTAATTTTTTCAAGTTATTTCATGCATTAATTAAGGTGTAGTCCGCTGTGTCCCTTGACGTGTCCTCATCGTCGTTGTCGATTTGCGGGAATTGTGCAGCTCGAAATTCGCATCTGAAATAGTCCAATAAATTTTTATACATTCTTGAGATGTTTTTTAAGAACATGAAGCTAAATTTTGAAAATAAAAATCGAGAATTGAATGTTGGAACGTGTTTGAAAAAAAAAAGATCGATTTTTAGCATTTTTTTCCCGGCATTTGGCAGTAATAAATATGTTTTAAACAATCTAATCTTTCCAACTTTAGGTTCATGTTTTAATAAATTATATTATGTAAACGTGTTCCAAATTTGACGATGATCCATCAATTAGTTTTTGAGTTATGATTCCCGCAAATTGAAAAAATGTCGTTTCGAGAAAAACACGTTTAAAGTTTGACAAACGAAAAACTCAAAGTCAAATGTGTTTAATCAAATGACAAAGTGTCTTACCGATTAATCAGCGATTCCAGCACCATACAGCAGTCCTTCCTCTTCCTTATGCAACTAATTTGAAGCTTGCATTTCCTCTTTACGAGCTTCTTTTGTCTCTAATAAACTTTTTCTATTTTGCCGAGCCACGCGCATCTGATCCATTTGCTCGACATATCCGTAGCTCTGCCTGCCAATTGCGATTTGTAGTTCATTCATAACCATGAGAAGGGCTGAATTTCCTTCATCGCATAAAATAGCAGCAAGAAATGCCGCTATCTCGATTATTTTGTACCCAGAATGGAGATGTTTTGGAGCTAATCGCCAAACGATCGAGTTTGGGTTTGTTTGGGTTATGAAAACCCAAACAAACCCAAACAAACTGCCTAACCAAGCGCTCGTCGATACCTGAACGCGCTTGGGAATCGAGCAGAGAGTCTTCATCATTTATATTACATACCGTCAGAAGGAATCCGAATATCGTTTTAAAATTTTCGGGGTGTATTCTTAAGGGGCCAGTCCACTTTGGAGCCACGAAAAAAGGCTATTTTCGCGATGTTTTTTCGAGGATTTTAGAAAAGCTATGAATATAAAAGTTATTGGACTTGATAAATAAAGTCTTGAAATACATTTAAAAAAAAAATTTAATTCATTTTTATTCATTTTGAAGTACAAAAACTATAGTTTAACGTAACGCCTCAAAAATAGGTGTGCTACGTAGCTCCACCACAACTCGGCAGCGGCTTGTCTGAGACAAAAAAATCAAAGTCCATTAGATTCAGTATGACACCAGCTACAAAATGACCCTTGGATATAAAGTTTTATCAAAAAATAAAATAAATGGCAGATGGAAAACGAAAAAAGTAAAAAAAAACGCGTTTTTTTCGCAGTTTTTCGCAAAAAAAAGAGTAAAAATCAAAATTTTAAAACCATCGAGGGTCATCTTGTTGCGAATCATGTTTACGATATGTGGTTGAAATTTCAAGAGAATCGGTTTATTAGTTTTAGAGATACGATGGAGCTAGATTTTGAAAACGTTGTTTCGATAAAAACGCGTTTGAAGTTTATACTATGAAAAACTCTTACCTAAACTCAATCGGCAATATTGACACAATATTGACACAATATTTCTGAATGTATGTACTTTCGAAAACAGTAAAAAAAAAATCGATTTTTTGAAATTTTCAAAGTGGACTGGCCCCTTAATAAATTATATTATGCAAACGTGTTCCAAATTTTGAAGATGATCGATCAATTAGTTTTTGAGTTATAATTGCCGCAAATTGAAAAAATGTCGTTTCAAGAAAAACACGTTTAAAGTTTGACAAACGAAAAACTCAAAGTCAAATGTGTTTAATCAAATGATAAAGTGTCTTACCGATTAATCAGCGATTCCAGCACCATACAGCAATCCTTCCTTTAAAAAAAAACGGTAAAAAAAATAAGTCAGTTGTAGGGTTAATAATACTCGTAAAAACGATGCGAATTCTGAAGCCGAACGGTTTGTTTTCGGAAGGCCTTATATACGCGATTTCGCCGATTTTCGAAGGTACTTTTCTAGACGCGGTTAAAAAAAAATGACGCATATAATGACAACATTTTTTTTACAGATCTTTTATGCACATGGCTAAGTATATGTAAAAAAAAAAAAATCAGAAATATTAACAAATGGCGGAGATATAACATAACAAAGCAATGTATTTTTTTTGCGCGCGCGTTGACGGTGAAAGTTCTCGGCATCGATGTGGGTGTCTGAAAAAAGAAATGAACATATTTATAATTGCATAATCAATGTATCTTCAGTGTGAACCAACAATATTATTTAAAAAAAAAATATTATAATAAAAATTCGAAACTTAAAATTTTTTTACTCAATTTTCTGTCGGTATTTTATTTTTTATATTTTTTTGTGTCATTGAAATTTTCGTTTCTGTGGTTCACACGATAGGCGATGATACTAAGAATATGTTGTAAAAATTTCAAAGCGATCCGAACCTTCGTTCAAGAGTTAGAACTTTCACAAGGTTCAAAAAAGTGAATCGTGGAAAAATGGCTTTTTGAAGTTGGCGGTCGGCCGCGCCGCGCGGTATCTATTATAAATGCAATCTTACCTTATTTAATAGCATCCTGCGCTATATGTGGGGCCTTCCTCGGCATTTAAAACGTCTCCAGCATGTTTTTTGTCGTTTCTGGCGGCAATCCTTGCCGCTCTAAATGCTATAATACTGTAACTTTAACAATTTTTGGAATTTTTCAATTCTGCAAAGCTTAAAATATTCCTAACCGTTCAGGCTAATGGAATCAAAAATTTTTTAAAATTTAAAATTTTGAAATTTTTCGCATATATAAAGCCTTAAATCTGCATAGTATTACAGCATTTAAACTTTATAATAAAATGTATTTATTCGTCCACTCGTCATTTTTAGCGTTTTCTCGACTCTGCCGAATGGAAAACTCTTCATAAAACGTTGTATACGTTTAACGTTTTTTTCACCATGTAAATAAGCTAGAGCCGTCAACGCTTTAGCGATAGTCAGTCTTGCCAATGGCAGAGAATGCCGCTGTTGCCAAGTCTGTTATTTTTTTCTCGAATAAAATTGCAACGTATTTATATTTAATTGCAAAAATAATAATTAATATGATTTACCGGCTTGGAAATATTTTTTAACGATATCACGAGTTGGTAATTGTCCAATAATAATTTATTTTTAAATGAAATTTTATTCGACAGAAGTTGGCAGCCTGCCGAAAGCTCATTGTATTTTCATTCCCATTCTTGCAGCTAAAGAACGGTATCGAAACTTTGTAAATTCGATCCCTTTATTCAAGTGAGACAATAACGTTTGCCCGAAGTAAACGCGAAAACGATCGCCTAATCACATGGACGTTCGTTACGTGATACAAATCCTCGTAATTGTTGATTTTTTCCTCAGCTTTTTTTTTTCTCTGTTTTTTTTTTCTCTTTTATCAATTACACATTCCGATTCGTATGCTGTATAATTTTTTAATCTTGCGACAGCTCAGAGAGGCAGAGCGAGAGAGAGAGAGTGAGAGAGAGAGGGAAGGAAGACTTGCCGAGGACTGGACAGAGATATCATTTTTCCTCATTCCCAAAGGTCACGACTCACAGTCAGCAGTCATGGTCAAGGCATACGAGGGTGCGCTTATTCTGCTGGACGTGCTCCTCCTACTCGTCAAAATGATGTACGCGACGCTCGAGGGCATTTACCGCTCTATTGTACAACCCGCGGAGAAAAGTGTCGCTGGAGAGATCGCGCTGGTACGAGGAATATCTTCTTATTTTTTATTTCTTTTTTTTTTCGACAAAGCAACGGAGACTTTTGAAATTTTGGGAAGATTTTTTGCTGAACAAACCCAAACAAACTTGGAAAGATTTTTCTATCAAACAAACCCAAACAAAGTTGGGAAGATTTTTCACGAAATAAACCCAAACGAATTTGGAATGATTTTTCTATCAAACAAACCCAAACAAAGTTGGGAAGATTTTTCACGAAATAAACCCAAAAAAACTTGGAAAGATTTTTCTATCAAACAAACCCAAACAAAGTTGGGAAGATTTTTCACGAAATAAACCTAAACGAATTTGGAAAGATTTTTCTATCAAACAAACCCAAACAAAGATGGGAAGATTTTTTACGAAATAAACCCAAACGAATTTGGAATGATTTTTCTATCAAACAAACCCAAACAAAGTTGGGAAGATTTTTCACGAAATAAACCCAAACGAACTTGGAAAGATTTTTCTATCAAACAAACCCAAACAAAGTTGGGAAGATTTTTCACGAAATAAACCCAAACGAACTTGGAAAGATTTTTCACGAAATAAACCCAAACGAACTTGGAAAGATTTTTCTATCAAACAAACCCAAACAAAGTTGGGAAGATTTTTCACGAAATAAACCCAAACGAACTTGGGAACATTTTTCCTAAAATAAACCCAAATGAACTTGGAAAGATTTTTCTAGCAAACAAACCCGAAAATACTTGGGAACATTCTTCCCCTAACAAACCCAAACAAACTTACGAATATTTTTCCCCAAACAAACTTGGGGAGATTTTTTTCCCCAAACAAACTTGGGAAGATTTTTTCCCAAACGAATTTGGGGAGATTTTCTTCCAGAAAAAAACTTCGGAACATTTTTTCCGGAATAAACCCAAGCGAACTTGGAAAGATTTTTCTAGCAAACCAACCCAAAAAATGGGAACATTTCTCCTCTAACAAACCCAAACAAGCGTGCGAATATTATTCCACAAACAAATTTTGGGAGATTTTTTCGCAAACAAACTTGGGAAGATTTTTTTCCCAAACGAATTTGAGGAGATTTTTTTCCCACACAAACTTGGGGAACATTTTTTCCGAAATAAACCCAAACGAATTTAGGGCGTTTTTTCCCCCAAACAAACTTGGAAACATTTTTTTTCGAAATAAATCCAATCGAACTTGGAAAGATTTTTCTCGAAATAAACACAAACGAACTTGGAAAGAATTTTCTACCAAACAAACTCAAAAATATACTTGGGAACATTTCTCCCCTAACAAGGTCGAACAAACTTCGAAAGATTTTTCCCCAAACAAACCTAAGCTTGGGAAGATTTTTTTTTAACAATAAGGAGAATAAAATCACCGACACGCTAGAAATAAAAAAAAAGTACAATCGATGTCTGCAAGTCCAAATGCGTGACGATTTTTTCCCATACTTTTGTGTGTCAAAAGTACAAAGTATAAATATAAAAAGTTACGTTTATTGTCTTTTCAAGATATACGTTCTTTTTTTCAACGTTTATTGCCCCTTCAAATTTCGTTGTACCCTTCCCCCCCCCCCCCCCCCCCCCTGGACCCAAGGTCGAGCTACAATTAGTATCTGGGGATTAATTTATTTTTTCCATTTGCTCGAGGATTCGGTTACCGTACGGAACACTGGATACGTCCGCGATATCGTATTGTGCAACGAAAGTGCGCGGGTGCCTGTTCTTGTATGTGGGAAAGCGCGGCGCGTTGTAAAATCCCGGCATCGATATTCCAGTATCGCGCGTATGCAATTTCATCCCCATATTACGGGCATTTGACAATGTAACGCGATTATGTATTTGGTCTGTGCATTATTCCCTAGCGAAAATCCATTTAATTCGAAACGCAAAAAATTTACAAAAAAAAAAACGATTTCAATCAACTATTGGCAGTACAAATGAATTCGGTCCGTTTTTTTGTGGTAAAAAATCCATTTATTTCAAAATAAAAGGTACGAATAGATTGATCAAAGTATTGTCCATCGCTGGCTACTACTTTTTCCCACCTCTCAGGCAATTTTCGAATTCCATCTCGAACAAAAAGTCTCGTCTTTTGAGGCGATCCAAGTTTTGAGCCAAATTTCGATTTCCGCGAAAGAAGTGAACCGGTGATCTGCTAAATCTTGTCGCATCCGTCGGAACAACCAGTAATCAGAAGGAGCAATGTCCGGAGAATACGGCGGGTGCGTTAAAATATCCCATTTGAGCGTTTCCAAATATTTTTTTTACGACTTTTGCGACACGAGGCCGAGCGTTGTCATGCAGAAGAATAACTTTGTCATGTCTTTGCTCGTATTCCGGCCGTTTTTTCTCGTAATGCACGGCTCAAACGAATCAATTGTAGTCTATACCGATGGCCCGTAATGGAATCGCCAGGTTGTAGCAGCTCATTGGCTCATTTGGCTGTCCAGGGCGAGGCTTGTCTTCAACGCTGAAATCACCGTTCTTAAAGCGTCGAAACCATTCCCTACATGATTTATCAGTTGGAGCATCATCACCATAAACTTCAACAAGCATTCGATGCGCTTCAGCTGCACTTTTCTTCCAATTAAAGCATAAAAGTAAAACTTGCCGCAAATGCTGCTTAGTTAACACAAAATTTGACATATTAAACACAGTAAAAAAACAAGGTTTTTAATGGAACTCAAAGCGATATAAACTGAATGTTATTGGACAGATGTCTAACCTCTATGAAACCACCGAAATCAGCTGTCACTATGAAACATTCATAACAACCAGAGCCATCTCTTGAAAGCGGACCGAATTAATTTGTACTCCCAATAAATATGTTCCATTCAGTTCAATGACTTTCTGTTATCTTTCCACGAGCTTCGTTATCCCTAGGTCATAGAAGCCCCGAGATCTTTGGGCAAAGAAGTCATCCAAGTGGTTTTTAATGACGCCCAAGGGACGTGAAGATTTTTATCATGAAAACTATTCTGTAGTGTTTGGAACAAGTGATAGTCGGAAGGTGCAATGTCCATACGGTTGGTGCACCAAAACATCTCACACAAGCCGCAATAACTCTTGCCGGATTGCGTGACTTTTGAAAAAGTAACGTTCAGAAGGAAAATGAAAATGCCTCGTATCGTATTCCTGGAAGGATAACTCTATTCTTTATTTCTCTATTCTCAGACATCTCTCTTCTTAAATATCTCTATTTTCGAGTAGGTTTAATCAGAAATATATTCATAAATATCTCATGTCTAAAACATTTCTCTGCCGAAACATATCTCTATTCGTAAAGATCACTATGCCACAATAACTCACGTCTGAAATATTACTGCTCTTAAGGCCTTATATACGCGATTTCGCCGATTTTCGAAGGTACTTTTCTAGACGCGGTTAAACAAAAAATGACACATATATTGACAACATTTTTTTATAGATAATTTATGCACATGGTTAAGTATATTCAAAAACAAAATCAGAAATATTATCAAATGGCGGAGATATAACATAATAAAGCAATGTATTTTTTTTGCGCGCGCGTTGATGGTGAAAGTTCTCGGCATCGATGTGGGTGTCTGAAAAAAAAATGAACATATTTATAATTGCATAATGAATATATCTTCAGTGTGAACCAACAATATTGTTTTTAAAAAATTATTATAATAAAAATTCGAAACTTAACATTTTTTTACTCAATTTTCTGTCGGTATTTTATTTTTTATATTTTTTTGTGTCATTGAAATTTTTGTTTCTTCGGTTCACACGATAGGTGATGGTACTAAGAATGTGTTGTAAAAAGTTCAAAGCGATCTGAACCTTCGTTCAAGAGTCAGAACTTTCACAAGGTTCGAAAAAGTGAATCCTGGAAAAAACGGCTTTGAAGTTGCAATCTTACCTTATTTAATACAATTTTTGGAATTTTTCAATTCTGTAAAGCTTAAAATATTCCTAACCGTTCAGGCTAATGGAATCAAAAATTGAAAAAAAAAAATGAAAAATTTTGAAATTTTTCACGTATACAGGGTGGACCACGCAACGCGTGCACCTCTTTTACGACCAAAATATGCGTTGCACAAAAAAAATGTTTTGTACAAAAGTTACATGGTTTATAAGGCTACACTATGTGGTGCATTTATTTTTTTTATAGGTGGAGGCGCTTCGAAGATTTGAAGGTCAACTTTATTTTTTCAAATGGAATGCTATATTTTTTATAGCGTAATATGATAGAGTATCGAATTCTGAGTAAAAAAGTATAGACCTTTATTAGCCCTAGAGTTAATAGCTAACGAGTAATTTCACTTTATTACTTTAAAATTTTCTTCACGTAATATCAAGTTGGAGATTCAAATCTACTACAAATTTCTGAATGGCAGTGTTTACATCACAGTGTTTATCAATATGAACACATTTACCACATCACACACACTTATCATGATTCACAATCCTCTCAATGATTGTAATCCAGTATTAAAGTATCCTTCGGTGATTGTGCGTGATTATTATCAGAAAGATAAAAGTGAAAATGAATGAATGAATCTCCAACTTGATATTACGTGAAGAAAATTTTAAAGTAATAAAGTGAAATTACTCGTTAGCTATTAACTCTGGGGCTAATAAAGGTCTATACTTTTTTACTCAGAATTCGATACTCTATCATATTACGCTATAAAAAATATAGCATTCCATTTGAAAAAATAAAGTTAACCTTCAAATATTCGAAGCGCCTCCACCTATAAAAAAATAAATGCACCACATAGTGTAGCCTTATAAACCATGTAACTTTTGTATAAAACATTTTTTCGTGCAACGCATATTTTGGTCGTAAAAGAGGTGCACACGTTGCGTGGTCCACCCTGTATAAGGCCCTAGAGCAGTTTATCCTAAACAAAAATTTTTAACATCGAAATTGGGCTGGTGTCCACACTTATGCATAATTACCCTCGTTTGGCTTCGAAATATGTGTTATTACCGTCTCATTTTTTTTCATTTGTGTTTTTCTAAAGATTTTCATGAACCGATACGAAGTATATTTAGGATAAGCCATTAAATACAATAATTGGCTCAAATACTGTGCTTTTTTTTTTGAAGCGCAATTTCAGAAAAAATGATGTGTACAAATACTTTTTTTTACAATAAATCCCCACTTGCCGGAACATCGAGCCTCTAATGAATTCCGCTTCTTTTTTTTTTCTTCTTCTTGCAATTCTTCTATTTCCGACACTTGCGAGTCGCGACGAGAAGATAACAGGAGCGGGTCATGGAATCGGACGAGAGCTTGCGCTCAAGTACGCGAGCCTGGGCGCCACGGTCGTCTGCTGGGATTTGAATCCTCAAGGCAATCAGGAGACCATCGAGGAGATAAAAAAACTTGGAGCAAGCACGGCTTACGCCTACCAGTATGTTAATCGCCGCGTTTGAACTCATATAAATTTAGCGGTCACCTTTTTTTTCGGTCACTACTAAAAAAATCACAACATTCGGTTTTTTCAAAATACGAAACTCGCTATCAAACCGTAGCTCGTATTTTATTAACGCTCGTGTTTTACAGATGCGACGTCGCCAATCGGGATGAAGTTATCGCTACGGCGAAACGGGTCAAGGCGGAGGTCGGTGACGTTACCATTGTCGTCAATAACGCCGGGATAATGCCCTGCCGCCCGTTCCTCGACACCAATCCCGGCGAGATTCGCAAGATCTTCGATATCAACGTCCTGGCGCATTGCTGGGTAAATATCTAATGCTCTGTTTCTGAACGAGGGAGGACGGAGGGAACAGGAGGAGGCGTGACGTCTTTTTTTGTTGCCATTTTTGAAATCTAGTTCCAACCGTGGCCGGTTTTAGTTCGTGGCGGGAAAACCGAATAATTTTCGTCTATTTTTTTTTTTTGGGAATATGTGCGCGGGTTTACCAACAATGGACGTACAACATCGATTAAGATGAAAAAAACTGTTCACGTCTTATAGTTTCCGCGTGCGAAGCCGCGGGCAGACATATATATTAGATGAAGTAAAAAGTTCTGAACGTTTTTTCGCTCTATTACGACGATGAAATTAACATAGGATTATCCGATTTAGATCAAATATGCGCCGTTTTGTTCGATAACTTTTGTCCATTTTGAAGGCAATTTCATATATTATATTATTTATTTATTCCATATGTCTTGCAATTGCTGTGACATTAAACATTTTACATTGTTCATTACATTTTTTTTTTTACATTTTTTGCATTCTGCATAAACTATATGAAGGACTATAACTACTAATACTATATCCCATTAACTTTCCCTAACAGTGCTCGCCCGTCCATTGCATGCCTACGACTACTAGTTTAGAAGTATTTGATAAACCAATTCGCGTAGTTTTCAGCCTGCTGCGTCGAGTCCCCTGAATGCCATTGTGTATTCTCCCAATTCTTTTACTGTTTTCCTTTCAACGTTTCTATCCACCAGTCTTTTAGGGCATCTCCCATTCTATCCTCTCTCACCAGTTGTCGACTCCCTCTACCCACTTGTTGTTAATCCTCCGCCTTGCTTCCCCACACTGCCATATATGTTCCAACGTCTCCTCTTCCTTTCCGCATACTCTGCATGCCCAGTTGCTGTAGCCTTTCTTCCCTACCCTCGCTAAGTTACCGCACCTCAGTCTTTCCCACTCTTCTTTTATGACTCCCCTAACTTCTTTATCCTCCCAAAAAATCTCCCTCCCCAATGTTCCTTTTATATCCTTGAAATAATTACAGAATGAAGATTTATCTATTCCTTCCCAATTCTTCTGTATGTCCTGATCTCTCTTTATCTCTATTCCTTGCTTCAGAATGTCTCTGATCGCCCCTTTGTCTCCATTATTCCTTATTAATTCCAGTACCCCCCCGTCTCCTACCTCCTCCATCGCTGTCCTTAACTCCTTTCCCCATCTTGATTCGTTCCCGTTTTTTTATATTCCTTAGTTCCTCCTTTAGGCAGATTCTGGGCCATCTGTCCTCGTCCATTTCCAAAATTCGTAACAAGTAGTTGCTTGCTCTCTTCCTAGCTTCCACTTCAATCCTTCTCTTGTCAGCCTCCATTTTCCATAGGTAGTCCGGTGTGTTTCTCGCTAAACCCAATGCCATTTTTACAAATCTCCCTTGCATCTTCTCCATTTCCTCCCTTCTCCTCCATCCCCACACTTCCACCCCGTATAGCGCCCCTGCTTTTACCATAGAGTCCATCAGCTGGAGTCTATATTTCAGGGTTGTCCACTTTTGCTCTTTTCATCAGTCCCCACACCGCATTCGCTGGAAGGCAATTTCATAATTCCGCTATTGAAGAAGTCCTCGTCCCTATTGGGACAAAAAAAAACTTGACCAGCTCATTTTCACAAGCCTCTCTTGAGGCCAGTTTTGTATCAAGAAAATTTTGCAAATGCATGAAAAGGTGATAATCGCTTGGTGCCAGGTCTGGACTATACGGCGGGTCCGCTAGAACCTACCATCCAAGCTCTCGGAGCTTCTGGCGCGTCGTTAAAGATGTGTGCGGCCTGGCGTTTTCTCGATGGAACACAACACCCTTCCTATTGGCCAATTCTGGCCGTTTCTAGCCGATCGCCTGCTTCAATCTGATCAGTTGTTGACCGTAGAGATCCGAATTGAGTGTTTGGCCCGATGGGAACAGCTCATAGTGGATGATTCCCTTCCAATCCCACCAAACACACAGAAAAACCTTCTTGGCCGTTAATCCGGGCTTGGCGATCGTTTGGGCCGGCTCACCGCGATTGGACCACGATCTTTTTCGGCTGTTGTTCTCGCATGTGACCCATTTTTCATCGCCAGTCACCATCCACTTAAAAAATGGGTCGATTTCGTTACGTTTCAGCAAAGAATCGCAGGCATCAAATCGGGCCAAAAGGTTCTTTTGCGTCAATTCTAGCGGACATCTAGCGGAAAACGCTCAGAACTTTTTACTTCACCCAATACATATAAATCGATATTTTTTTTCTCCCGACCCATGGAAAAAAATTATATTTTATAAATTATCCATGTAATAAAACAATAGTTATTAACTATTTATATATGTATCTTATACAGCAATATTAGATTTTTACATTACATTTTATTCCGATATTATTATTATATGTAGACTCCCTTCGCCCTCCTCCATCTTGAGTGATCGCGTGATCCATCTATCACAGGCTCGATGAACCTTCATTCGTTCTGTCTTTTTTAAATTCGTTTAATCTTTTTTGTTTTTTCTTTTCTCAAAGATACTGCAAGCATTTTTGCCGAGCATGATAGCGAAAAATCACGGTCACGTCGTAGCCTTGTCCTCCATCGCCGGACTCATCGGCCTGCCCAATATCGTGCCTTACTGCGGCTCGAAATTTGCCGTAAGAGGTGAGTAATTCATACGGGACAGAGAGAGAGAGAGAGAGAGAGAGAGAGAGAAACGGATCGAAGGAACGCGAAACGACAACCGGATTTTTTTTTTTATAAATGATTTATGTTTTTTGTCGAGCGCAGGTATGATGGAGGGGCTCAGCGAGGAACTTCGCCACTTGAAAAAGGGACAACCGCAAAATATTGAGTTTACCACGATCTATCCGTATATGGTGGATACGGGTCTCTGCAAAAAGCCGAAAATCAAGTGAGTGAGTGAGTGAGTGAGTGAGTGTGTGAGTGAGTGAGTGAGTGAGTGAGTGAGTGAGAGTGAGAGTGAGAGTGCGAGTGCGAATGCGAGTGAGAGTGAGAGTGAGTGAGTGAGTGAGTGAGTGAGTGAGAGGGGGGAGGGGGCGAGGGGGAGAGAGAGAGAGAGAGCGATCGTTAAAAAGCTAATTTATCCTCTTAACCAATTTTGTATAATTAAAAAAAAATACCGATTGTCTTCGTCCTTGCGTAGAAAATTTGCGGAAGTAGCGACCTTCGAGCTTATACTTCGTGTACCACTCGAGACGGCACAACCAATTATCTCGAGAGGCATGCGTGTTAGGGAAAAAATCTTTCAAACAAAAGTTTCTTCGTTTCAAGCAACGAAAACGATGCTGTTCGTTATTTTTTATTTAGTGGCAATTTTCAAGCTCATCTCAAGGTCAACTTTAGTTTTTCAAATAGGAATTATAATTTTTTATTTCAGACTTCCTTTTTACGTAACAAAATGCGTAACATCTGTTTTTCTGTTTGGGTTCTGTTTGAGTTTTTTCTGTTTGTGTTAAATCTTGCAAGATACTTTGAAC
Organism: Ophion ventricosus; assembly: GCA_963932345.1. NCBI lineage: Eukaryota > Metazoa > Arthropoda > Insecta > Hymenoptera > Ichneumonidae > Ophion > Ophion ventricosus. Next base: position 1,078,471 of record OZ010714.1, on the reverse strand, counting down.
ATTGAACGAAATATTTTAATATTAAAAATATCTCGACGAACTGAAATCAAACGGGAAAAAAGTTTCGGACAAAAGTTATCTACTTTCTTGCGGAGAAAATCTTACGGAAATAATTGCTTCCTATTCAAAAACCAAAGTCGACGTTGAAATAAGCTTGAAAATTGCCACCAAATAGAAAACAATCAACGACATCGTTTTTGTTTCTCGAAAATGTGAAACTTTTGTTTAAAAACTTTTTTTCCCAAAACGCATCACTCTTCGGATATTTCTATGTTCTAATTTAAACGGTACAACCTGTATATTCGGATGTTCTTTTATTTTATTTTGACAACCCGTAATTGCCCAACTCTGAAATACGAAGGAGGCAAGACACGCCTAATAAGTCACGACTTCGGAATGTCTCGTTTAGCAACAACTTTAAAATAACAACCGGGCAAATCGCTTTGCGGTTCCCGCGAACGGAAATAGAATGAGACTGCGATTTTCTACCACTTGGGGAGAGGGAGGGGGGGGGGGGGGAGGGCTAGTAAACGATCGAGTTCGAGCCGAGAGGTGTGGCTTGAGCGTTGCTGAGGAATAGCAATTAGTGGTAGCATGCACATTTCGAAGTCTATGATCAATTTGATTAAGGCCTTGGGCCACTCCGGAGGCCAAAAAAAAAGGGCATATATTGTGATTTTTTTTTCAGCGAAACCATACAATAAATCGGAATTACAAAATAGGGGTTTTATCATACACGTAATTGACTATACAAAATTATTTTTTCACAGCGATACATGTCAAAATGGCGACTGTGCAGCATTTTTCCGATGACTCCTTTATTTTTGGAAAGACAACGGCCGGACCCAACAGCTCCTATAATTCTTGAGTTATGATGAGACACTAAAGTTTTTTCGATTATATACAGGGTGAGGCACATAAAATGGTACAGAGCAATAGCACTCAAACTATTGATCATGTCCAAAAATGTTTCAGACAAAAGTTTCAGTGTTCGAGAAGGCCGTCATACTGGACAACCCTATTTTTTTTATCGATGGAGGCGCTGAAGCTACGTCAAGGTCAACTCCACTTTTTTAAATGGAACAATGTATTTTTTTTTCGATGACATTATTACCGATTTTAAGACGAATTCAGCGACCTACAACACAAGGTCATTCTAGTCACGCAAAGTATGAAAATAGTCGAAAAATGGAAAAATATCGGAATAATCACTTTCAAAGGATCCACTAACCTTGGTTTGGGTCTACCTACAGAAGATGCTCGATGTGATGACCCTCGACTTGTAAGCACTTGTTAATTCGCTGATGAAAAGACCGTCTAACTTCAGCCAACATTTGTGGTGTAATTTCGGTAGATGCTCGGCGTATTCTTTCTTTCATGTCGTCAGGCGTGATAGGTGCTACCGCCATTACGCGTTCTTTGACAAAACCCCATAAAAAGTTCATTTTCGTGATCCGATGTACTCACATTAGAAGGTAATGCGTGACTAACTGATATGTCAACAGAAAATGCGTACTTGCTGCCGATAAGAAACATTGGTATCGTAAGAAATGAAAACAGCGATCAAACAAGTGTTTACAAGTCGAGGCTCATCACTTCGAGCATCTTCTGTAGGTAGACCCAAACCAAGGTTAGTGGATCCTTTGAAAGTGATTGTTCCGATATTTTTCGATTTTTCGACTATTTTCATACTTTGCGTGACTAGAATGACCTTGCGTTGTAGGTCGCTGAATTCGTCTTAAAATCGGTAATAATGTCATCGAAAAAAAAAATACATGGTTCCATTTAAAAAAGTGGAGTTGACCTTGACGTAGCTTCAGCGCCTTCACCAATAAAAAAATAGGGTAGTCCAGTATGACCGCCTTATCGAACACTGAAACTTTTGTCTGAAACATTTTTCGATATGATCAATAGTTTGAGTGCTATTGCTCTGTAACACTTTATGTGCCTCACCCTGTATAAGAATAGCTATAGAAGTACGTAGGATTTCTTTTGATATATTGTTTTTTTTTTGTCAAAATGGCGCATTTCTAAAACAAAAAGTATAAAATGCCATGAGAAAATCGTCAGAAAATTGTTTATAAAAAAGGAACTATGCAATATAATTTCAAAAAAATCCTACGTAGTGCCTCAGAAAATGTAATTCTAAATATACAGTTAAAACTTCAAGTGAATCGGTTGAAATTTGTTTGAGTTATGGGTCCGGCCGACTTGAAAAATGTAGTTTTGAGATAAACGCTTTTAAAGTTAGTAGAAAGGTCACGACATGAATCAAGTGGGATTGCGCTAGAATTCGAAAATCGAGTATTTTGAGATTTTTCACACCCATAATCTTCTAGAATATAATTTTATAGGTACCAAGGTACATTTTTAACAAAAAAAGTTTGTAACTCAAAAATTATAGGAGCTGTTGATCCGGCCGTTGACTTTCCCAAAAATAAAGGCGTCATCGGAAAAATGCTGCACAGTCGCCATTTTGACATGTATCGCTGTGAAAAAATAATTTTGTATTGTCAAATACATGTACAATAAAACCCCTATTTTGTAATTCCAATTTATTGTATGGTTCGGCTGAAAAAAAAATCACAAAATATGCCCTTTTTTTCTGCCTCTAGAATGGCCCAAGGCCTTGAGAGTCGTCGTGCACTTTTCGTAGGACAATTGTTGTTCGGGTCGACGTTTTCCGTCATTTTTACGTCAAAGTAGTCCCTTCGGCGAAGTAGACAAAGTGGGAGGAAAAATGAAGTTGAATGGACAAAAGTTCGAGGTGGTAGAAAATCGAGGTATCACTGTACATTCGTTATTCTCCTCAGGCTGCGGGATCATTAACGAAACGCGTTACGAATTTTTTTGTTTGTTTTGTTCTGTTCCCCCCCCCCCCCCGCCCCTCGATTTACGACATCTCCGCAAATGGATTTTTCACGATTGCGTTTCGGCCATCAGATTTCCAAGTTTGATGCCAATGGTAACGGCCAAAGAGGCAGCGGAGCTCATCATTTCTTCACAGCGACGAAACTACACGGACGTTACGATTCCCGGATATTGGTTTCACGTTAACACGATGATCAGGTGAGCGTCATGTATTTATCAATTATCGTAAAGCTCATTTAATGATGAAAATTCCGCAAAATCAAAATTACCATTATCCACTTAATGGCCGTTTAATGGTTCTTTAATGGCCCTTTAATGGTTACAGAAATTTCCCGCTAAAAGTTGGTCGCCTGCTCACAGACTTTCTCGACAGCGGACTCGAATCGGATTAGCGACGAACGGCGGCAATTTCGTAGATGTAAAAAAAAAAAAAAAAAAGATGTAAAAAAACACCTACGAGGGAACGTCGGGCTCGATTTTCGTCGAGAGTTCGTCGTGCGATTTTTGCGTTACAAGGATGAGCGCACAAATCGAGCATCCCGAAAAAGAGAGAGAATTTTACACGGACGCAAATGACCAAGAAAGTGCCTTTTTTGTTTTGTTTTGTTTTTTTTTTCTAACGAAAATCCATGGTGAGATCAGTAATTCGTCATTGTCTATGCGGACGATGGTAAATGTTTACAAAATAACTCCCACCTCGGAGGGGGGTGGGAGTTGGGTGAAGAGAAATTGCGGCGCCCCCCCCCCCCATAAAAAGTTATGGGGTTTTGAAGTTTGAAAAAATGCGTCGCAGAATAGCGGACCCGAAGACCGGCGAGGGGTCCAGAGGGGGGTCCGGGGGGGTGAAACCCCCCTGGCTGGGCGAAGGGGCAGAGCCCCTTGCGGGGGCGGAGGGGGCGGAGCCCCACCAATGCTGAAAAAACTAGATTTTAAATGAATAAAAATAACACACACCCACCCACACACACACACATGCACTCTGGAAGTGGGAGGTAGGGGGATTTGTCAAAAAAGCTCTCCTGAGCACGATGCCGAAGAAAAAACGGCGCGGTAACTTCCCTCTCCCCCCCTGCCCTCGTTGAAAGTTTGTCAAAATGTATCATTTCAAAGACGAGACTGGAAATCGGCGAAAATGGTGTCTGTGTGGGTTTGTTTGGGTTTCCGGATTTCCGCGAACTTCAAAACCCCATAACTTTTTATGGGGGGGGGGGGGGGGGGCGCCGCGATTTCTCTTTACCATCGTGTTCAGGGGGTTATTTTCTATAAATCCCTCCACCCTAGAGGGGGGTGGGGGATGGGGGTTATTTTGTAAACATTTACCCGGACGATTCGTGTATTGCCTTCGCGAAAGTTCGCGGTTATTTTTATGTCCGTCTGAGGAATGTTCGTTTCAAAACGCCATGACAATCGCAGCAAAGAAGAGATCGCGTTAGTGTTTTTTTGTTGTTGTCAGTCTTCGATAGCCGAATCGCGGAATGGAAATGCTAGTTTTCATCCTCCTTGATCAATTTTATTTTTCCAAAGTACTGATTTACTTCTGATGGATCGGATTTCGTTTTTTTTTATCTTCAACCTATATATTTATGATATATATGATATATTTATATGAGGCATTCCACGCAATTTCACCTAGTCCGTGACCCCGACCATTTTTGATTTTCCTGATTTTTTTTTGTAAAATTATACCCCATGAAAGGAATATCTACACCAATTTTTAGATTTTTATCTCTTCTCTTTTAGGAGTTATAATTTTCCAAAAAAATGTCGATTTCGGAAGTTTTCGAAACGTTTAAACGCTTATAACTCCTGAAATAATTGAGATATTTTCAAATGTCAATATATATATATATATATTTTTTTTCATTTTGAAGCATACTTTCATGAAAAAATATGAAAAAAGTTACCAATTATACTGAACCCCGTATTTTTTGCTCCGAAAGTGGAAACTATTTTTTTTAAAGATGATTGCCATTTTTTATTTTTTTCAAAAAATTCTCTAAAATAGATTAACTCGTTCTATGATTTTTAAGACTAGTCTCATCGTGGGCCCATTTTTCCTTCTATTTTTTTTTAATTATTCATATTTTTTTGAGATTTTTATCATTTTAATCTCCAATGATGCTATATATCTCTATTTCAATCTCCAATAATGCTAATAATGAAACGGTTTAATTTTTATTTGTGCTGAAATTAACGAAAAAGAAGATTTTTTGTACAAAATAAATTTTCCTTCACTACTAATAATATTGATCAATACAAGTACAATTTTCAATCGGATCTAATAGTCATAACTATTCTAGTTTCTGTCCTTTTCGTAAACAAAATGAACTCAATTAAGAATTATATGGGAATACGGGAATTAAAAAATTTCGGTCTTTTTTAAATTCAAGTATTCCCATATAATTCTTAATTTATTTCATTTTATTTACGATAATGATAGAAACTAGAATGGTTATGACTTATTATTAGTAAAAAAAATTACTTTTGCACAAAAAGTCTTCTTTTGCGTTAATTTCAGCACAAAGAAAATTAACCGTTTCATTATTAGCATTATTTGAGATTAAAATGGAGATATATAGCATGATTGAAGATTAAAATGATAAAAATCGTCTTTAAAAAAATATGATTAATTCGCAAAAAAAATGGAAGGAAAAATGGGTCCACGATGAGACTAGTCTTAAAAATTATTGAATGGGTCACTTTATTTTCGAGAATTTTTTGAAAAAAATAATAAAATGGCAAGCATCTTTTAAAAAATAGTTTCCACTTTCGAAGCAAAAAATACGTGGTCCAGTATAAATGACAATTTTTTTCATATTTCATGAAAGTATGCTTCAAAATGAAAAAAAAATTATATATAGACATTTGTCGATATCTCAATTAGTTCAGGAGTTATCAGCGTTTAAACGTTTCCAAAACTTCCGAAATCGACATTTAGAAAAATTATAACTCCTGAAAAAGAAGAGATAAAAATCTAAAATATGGTGTGGATTTTCCTATCATAGGGTACAATTTTACAAAAAAGGTTAAGGGCAGGTACCTGAGTAAACGGCGCGAAAAACAGGTAAACTTCGGGAATTTTTATCTCAAAAACTAATGTTTCGATTGGATCCGGGTTTTTGAATTGGAAAATATGTACATTGAGGTATGTTTAGGAATTTTTTTAAATAAATTCCTGGACTGGAAGCGCCGTTGTTGTGGTCAGCGTCAGACGTGTTGTTCGTTGACATGTCTTGTGGTGCCAAGGATTCCGGGCAGTCGGTTGATCTGAAACATGAAAACGCAACGGATTCTTGAAATATAATATACAAAGGAATTCGCCTCGTAGGATTTTTTTGAAATTTTCATATTTGACGGAATTGCGACCGTTTTAATTTAACATTCGTTTTTCGTTCGCAATTTCCGACGATTTTCGTTGCATAAAAAAAGCAATGGTTCAATCAAATGAAAAAACCCCTACGTGGCGAACGAGAAAAACTATCGAAGAATATTGTATCGAAATTTGGACAAAATCGGACAAGCCGTTTTCCAGATACATCTGGCACCGACTTTGAAAACTATGTTTCGACATAATCGCGTTTGAAAAAAGTGGGTAAAGAAATGACGCGCTCGGCCGTTGGGCCGCTGCACGATCTTTCGGTAAATTCTCCGTATAATTTTGGCGATTGCGCAATTTCAAAATGAAATGTTCACACAATATTCTTCGTACTTCAAACATTAAAAAATAAAAAAAAAGAAGTTAAAATCGATTTTTCAAAAAGTGTACTTCAATGCTGTTTCGAAGTTTGTCAGAAAAATTACTCGCAGGATAGAGATATTTTTTACCTTACCGTTAATCAGCAATCCCAGGGCCCCGGAGTTATCCTACCCTTGTATACTTGCTCGCTATAACAAAAGGCCCCGGCGCGAAAGCTGCAGACCCAACCGACCGCGCGCTCGACGTTCTGCCGCCTTTCGCAGAATAATCCACAACTTCTTCAATATTGCGAATTTCTACATGAAATTTATACACAATATTCTTTGAACTACAAACTACAAGAAAAAAGAAAAAAAAATCGATTTTTTGAAAAATTTACTCAGGTACCTCCCCTTAAGTGAAATGACATGGAATGGCTCATATATACATATAAAAATTTAATAATTTAGCTTATACATATAACTATGTACAACTATAATTGTGTAAAATTATATATTGATATGATTACGTCCGTAATATTTTATGATCATGCCAATTCTTTCAATTTCGATTGACATTCATGGAAGTCACGTATATGGTAAAGGGTGTTAGCCCCGTCCAGGTTTCTATTTTTTTTTATATTTCTAAAATTGGGGACATAGAAAGAATTAGAAATTGCACAAAAATCATTGAAAGGATATATTTTAACATGTCTTACAAAAGGAATGAACTATCGACAATAAAAAAACAACTACTTCAAACTTTGGCTTGAATTGGGCCTCTGCAAAAAAAAGTAACGGATAGTTCAGGCCACCGTAATATTGAGCGGCTAATTTCTTTCTGGGCTACACAAAACATCACATTCGTAGTACAAATCGCATGGATTTATATCGACACATGCCTCATGATCCGTCTTGGCATTGTTGACATTTGATCCAATCTTCATTAAATGTCACAAAAGATTGATTCAGCGCCTTTTTCAGGACGCGAGCATCTAGCTTTTTCTTTTGTGAGGTTCTTTATCATAATCTTTAGCTTCTTTTTTGGAACCGACTTCGAACAAACGGCCAGAGCTAGCCGATTCGACTATGAGCGAAATCCTGGCCTTTTATTGGAATCAAGAGCAAGGGCCATTGGTATAAAAATAATATACCAGGTGTAGAAGTATGAAACCGGAATTTTTTTGCAAATATTACACGTCGGTTTGAAAATGATCAAAAATATTTTATTCAAAATAATCTCCATTGCTATCTATACATATTTCCCACCTCACCGAAAGTTTATGAATGCCACGCCAAAAAAACAGTTCTTCTTTTGAAGCGAACCAGTTGTCGAGCCATTTTCGTACATTTTCATACGAATTGAAGCGTTGTTTAGCGAGAGCGTGTGCCATTGATGCGAATAGATGATAATCGGACGGAGCCAAGTCTGGAGAATAAGCCGCATGCGCTAGTATTTCCCAACTGAACGCCTCGATCGTTTCCCTGACCCGTTTTGCTGTGTATGATGGAGCATTATCATGGAGGAAAATGACTTTGTGTTGCCTTTTTCCATATTCCGCTCGTTTTTCACGCAAAGCTTCATTCAAATCGATCATTTGTTGTCGGTAGCGTTCAGTGTTAACGGTTTCACCAGGTTTTAGCAGCTCATTATAGATTACACCCTTCTGATCCCACCAAACACAGAGCATTGTCTTCTTTCCAAAGCGATTTGGTCTTGCAGTGGATGTCGATGGTTCGCCTGAATTCACCCGTGATTTCCGACGCTTAGGATTCTCAAAATATATCCATTTTTCATCACCTGTCACGATTCGATGGAGAATTGACTTTCTTTTGTATCTGTCGAGCAGCATTTCACAAGTGATTTTTCGATTTTCTTCATGTCTTTCATTCAGTTCACGCGGAACCCATTTTCCCACTTTCTGAATCTTTCCCATGGCCTTCAAACGAATGGAGACGGCTTTCTGCATCACATTCAATTGATCCGCGAGTTCTTGTTGACTTTGAGTATCATCTTCATCCAATAAGGCTTGCAATTCGTTGTCTGCGAACTTTTTCAGTGGTTTTCCACGCTCTTCGTTTCTCACGTCAAAATCAGCACTTTTGAATTTTTTTGAACCACTCGAAACACTGTGTTTTACCAAGAGCATGTTCACCGTAAGCTTCGACAAGCATTCGATGCGATTCTGCAGCAGTTTTCTTCAAATGATAACAGAAAACCAATGCTGTCCGCAAATCGTAGTTCGTAGGCACAAAACTCGACATGTTTGAGGTTATAGAAAAATATACCGGTGTAGGGAACTTGGCTTGTTGTGTGTTGAAAATCTTCGTCAGCTGTTAGAGGGAGATGATGGCGCTGCAGAAGCAGTTTTACGGTCTCTAAACTGATGGCTAGCACCATCTATAGGGAAATTCCGGTTTCATACTTCTACACCTGATAAAGATTAATATCGGTCACAGTGTATTGTATAAAAATATATATATATATACATATTAATATTGTTGTCCTTTTGTGTTATCATCTTATGTCGCGATATGTACAGTTTTTACACTTCCCTCTCCCCTCAACGATTTGCGTTTCAACGGCCGATGCTCGTGCTGAGAAGATCGTCCGGTGCTCGCGTAACGCCGTCGTAGCCTCTCGAGCCAACCTTAGAGCCGGCGACTCTGCACGCGAACGTCACCGCACCCTGGAGTACTCTCCGATCGATAAATTCCGTCTGACTGAACTCGAGGCTTTCGATATCGGGATTTTGGAGAATATCTCGAGTCGTGATTGCGCCGTCATTGTCAGGGATGATTGGAGCCTCGATCGACGAGGACGAGGGGAACGAGGGGTCAGCGATTGTTTTGGAATCGGAAATTTGCGAGACGCGAGTATTCCTTCGCGAGAGTTTCACCATGTTGAGGTAATGAAGGGTCGCCGCGGTGAAGGTGTCACCCGCGCCAAGTGTGTCGATCACTTTAGGCGGCGAGAACGCTGGCGACTGGACTATCGTCCCGTCCGGAGTCTTTGCCATCGCGCCTCTGTCGCCCCACGCGCAAACGATCACGGCTCTGTGAAAGAAAAGGGGGAAAAAAAAAATGAAAAAAAAAACCGACTCGCTACAGTTGATCTCGGATTTATCGATTTTCTTTCTTCGATTTATCGATTACCCGGATTTAACGTCTCTTCCGATGTTTTTGAGCGTTTCACTCATATTCGCGTATCCTCGGCCCTTCGCAAAGTCCTTGGAAATAAAGGCTACGTCCGCGTACGCCAGAAGATCCAACAATTCAACATTTTTCTTCTCCAGTTCTACGCTCACTGTTATCGTCATCTTTGACGGGGTGACGCTCTGCGAGTCCTCCTCGCTGTTAGACTTTTCACGGCACATTATTCCCTTGTTGTGAGTCTCCACGTACTGCATCATCGAGATTACGTGAGGAACGTTTCTACCCTAGGCGAAGCGGAATAATAGCGTTAACGCATAATAATGAATTATTATAACGGAATAGCGAGATTGTGTTATTTTGTAAGAAATTCATTTTCAAGGTAGTAGTCTCGCTACAGTCACGTTGAAAAGTTTATTCTCCGCTCAATCGATGAAAGCTTTCGAAATATCCTTAAAATGTGGATTATGCATCTCATCGGGAGGTAAAAATCTTATAAAGTAATGATTAAAACGCCTAATATTGGGTGTGCTAATTAATTCGGTCCGTTTTCAAGAGATGGCTCTGGCTGTTATGAATGTTTCATAGTGACAGCTGATTTCGGTGGTTTCAGAGAGCTTAGACATCTGTCAATAACGTTCAGTTTATATCGCTTTGAGTTCCATTAAAAACCTTGTTTTTTTTACTGTGTTGAATATGTCGAAATTTTGTGTTAACTAAGCAGCATTTGCGGGAAGTTTTACTTTTCTGCTTTAATTGGAAGAAAAGTGCAGCTGAAGCGCGCATCGAATGCTTGTTGAAGTTTATGGTGATGATGCTCCAACTGATAAATCATGTAGGGAATGGTTTCGACGCTTTAAGGGGAGATATACACCTAGATGGTGGAACAACAAAATTTAGAAGCTATGAACATTCCGTCGACCGTAGAAGACCTACACTATGGGCCTGGTATCGATGATTCCACGTAAGTTGACAAATTTCATGATTTATTCATTTCCAAATTTTCAAACGCGTTTTTCTCAAAGCCACGTTTTTCAAATCGGTACCCAAAATTTCTCGAAAACCAATGAACCGATTGCCTTGAGGTATTTTTTTTGTGGTTATTCTATACACCATTATCTAGTACTTGTCATAGGATTTTTTTTTCCGTTACTTAGTTTTTGTTTTATAGGCAAAATAATAACTAATTTTTGGCCCAAACATCACTATTTATGTTCAAACGTCCGCCATTTTGTGATAAATCGATATTTTCAAAATCGGCTACGACAAGTACTAGATTATAGTATCTAATTTAATAATCTTTTTGGTTTTTTTTTTTCAGATGATTTTTGAAGAAACGCCAGTGGGTAACGTATACGCAGATTTTTTTTACGACGCTCCAAGGATCATACAATATCCTTGTATATTTTTTATATTTTTAAATAAATAAAATTAAACATATTTTTGAATGTATAGACTTTTAGATAATTAAAACCCCAATCCGAAATTTCAAATAGTTTTCCTTGAAAAAATTCACAAAAATGACCTTTTTTTTCCGGCTCCTAGGTGTATATCTTCCCTTAAGAACGGTGATTTCAGCGTTGAAGACAAGCCTCGCCCTGGACAGCCAAATGAGCCAATGAGCTGCTACAACCTGGCGATATTCCATTACGGGCGATCGGTATAGACTACAATTGATTCGTTTGAGCCGTGCATTACGATAAAAACGGCCGGAATACGAGCAAAGACATGACAAAATTATTCTTCTGCATGACAACGCTCGGCCTCGTGTCGCAAAAGTCGTAAAAAAATATTTGGAAACGCTCAAATGGGATATTTTACCGCACCCGCCGTATTCTCCGGACATTGCTCCTTCTGATTACTGGTTGTTCCGACGGATGGAGCAGGATTTAGCAGCTCACCGGTTCACTTCTTTCGCAGAAATCGAAAATTGGCTCAAAACATGGATCGCCTCAAAAGACGAGACTTTTTGTTCGAGATGGAATTCGAAAATTGCCTGATAGGTGGGAAAAAATAGTAGCCAGCGATGGGCAATACTTCGATTAATCTATTCGTACCTTTTATTTTGAAATAAATGGATTTTTTACCACAAAAAACAACGGACCGAATTAATTTGTACTCCCAATATAATCTTTAATTTACATAAATCGGTTAACATATCAACTGTATTTAATTTACTGTAAAACAACCTTAGATTTCGAAAATAAAAATCGAGAAACCGAGTATAAACGTGTAATAATAATTTCTCTAATTACTATTGTGCCAAATTCAATTCCAAATTTCAAATTCAAATCAAATTTATTAAACATTTAAAAAGTTGAGCGCCCCAAGCTCAACTTGTTGAAAAAAAATTATTTTCTACTCTTCGGTACATTAAATAAAATCATGTTATAAAAAAAATTCCTTTTTTTTTTATATAAATTTTTCTTCAGCGGTTTGAATTTCCGATGTCAGAATATTGAAAAACTTTTACCACCAGCTTTTTTTTTACCTCGAAGTGTATCCAACTGTAATTTTCCAGATCGAGTCTCTCCATGTCTTCGAGCCTCAGTTCCGGCAAATTATGATTGTAATGTAAAATTGTTCTGGAGCCAGAGTTGAGAGCGAGAATGACGCTGGACATGGGACAGTCGACGCCTTCTCGCACCGGACAGCGCGAATAATCGATGTCGTGCTTCCTCATGTCGTCCTTCAGGTAAGCCCAATTGTGACGCGTAGCGCCGAGAATACCCAAAAATTCCGTACGACTGCCGAGCTTCGATAGAACGGTGCAATTGTTGCAAGCGTTTCCTCCCCTCTGCCATCTGTACTCCTGACATCTGTGCGCAATCATGTTTCGTGCTATTACTGCTTCGTGTTTGTTTGCATCGGGGCGAGAAATTTGGATTTTGAGTTACGCGAGTAAACAGCTCGCTAACGTCAAACAGCAATGTTTTCATTTTTATTCCATTCTAAATCGGCGTAAAAATATTTTGTATAACGATAAAAATGAGAAAATTAACGAACGAAAGAGAACTTTAGTAGCTTTCCAACGGCGCAAACTTTAGCACGATTGGTGCCCATAAACGGCTGAATTTCCCAAAGTCTTCTAACAATCTTCGCAGAATTCTAATACGAGAAGCGAATTGCACAATGACACTGGACATTTCTGCTGACAATAAAATTCTAACGATCACGATGACTTTGCCGATTCGAAGATGCCTCGACGCTAGCATTCATACTCTCAAAGACAATTTTTCCCGACACGACGCTACGAAGACGGCGTCTTGGAAACGCGAGCAGCCAATATTTTTTGTTCCCATTTGTTCGCTTCTTTTTTTCACTATTATCTGAGTAAACAGACCTAAACGGATGTAAAAAAAATATTCAATTAGCGGATCTTCGGTGAGTTCGATAAGATTTGAGTGTTTCTATCGAAACTAACAAACCCAAACAGAGCCAAATGCATTTCGCTAAGAAATTGTACGCCTCTGTGAAGGTTACTATAGAACGTTTGGGTTTGTTTGAGTTTGAGTGATCTCGCTAGGATGAATTTTTCAAAAAATGTACAGAATTAAAAAATAAAAAATAAAAAACAGAAAAAAGAGCATACCAGCGATGCGTTGAATAATTACGTCAGTAATTTTGAATCCGACAAACCCAAACGAACTCTCGAATAAACAAACACTGCAAAGATTTCGAAGAGACAAAAGAAAAAAAAAAAATCCCACGAATAAAAACACCAGAGATTACGGAAAAACCGAATGAAAAAAAAAACATAAGAATAAAACAACGTAAAAATTGGAAGAAAAAAAAACCAAAGTGGGTCAAAAAAACATTGTTAAAAAAAAACAATCACCATAACCATTTTCCGAAAAAACGATCACCATAACCATTTTCCGAAAAAACGATCACCATACCCATTTTCCAAAAAAACCACCATCATAACCATTTTCCAAAAAAAAAAACCATCATCATAACCATTTTCCAAAAAAAAAAAAACAATCACCATAACCATTTTCCAAAAAAAAAACGATCACCATAACCATTTTCCAAAAAACGATCACCATAACCATTTTCCGAAAAAACAAAAAACGATCACCATAACCATTTTCCAAAAAAATACGATCACCATAACCATTTCCAAAAAAAAAAAACGATCACCATAACCATTTTCCAAAAAAACCATCATCATAACCATTTTCCAAAAAAAAAAAAAACAATCACCATAACCATTTTCCAAAAATCATCACCATAACCATTTTCCAAAAAAAAAAACGATCACCATAACTATTTTCCAAAAAACGATCACCATAACCATTTTCCAAAAAAAAAAAAAAAAAAAACGATCACCATGACCGTTAAAAAAAACGATCACGATAACCATTTTCCAAAAAGCGATCACCGTAAACACAATAAAAAAAAAAAAAAAAAACGATCACCTCAAGAGTTCTCAAAAAAAACGCGTCACCATATACCACTTGAAAAAAACGATCACACAAACGTTCGAAAAAAAAAAAAAAAAAGACACCAATCGCTATAAACATAAAAAGTAAACACTATAAACATTGGTAGCGATGAAAGATAAAACAAAAGAAAAGAAAAAACACACACACACACACACGGACGCTACACAAAAGGCATGCGAACCTCTCGTCAGAATCCTCGAGGGGAAAATGTTTGCAAACGTGCACGATATCGAGGCAGGGAATGCCGACGCAAAGGATTTTCGGCTCGTTCGAACCAGCCGGAGGTGAGCCACCGACGATTTTCTCGTAAAAACTCGAGATCATCCTCGTTCTTTTTGGTCAACAAATGCTTGTCAACGTGGTGAAAAAGAGCTCGGCGAATGTAAACGCGAATGTCGCGTTATAGGACGCGAAGTCTCCGAATGCTCGCTGTCCGCTGCGAGCGCGACTTCGCGAGACTCTGCCAACGTTCTCCGCGCGCACGTGATACGCGTGTGTGTAGCGTGCGTGTGCGCAATATCAAAGCTGAGACACGCTGATAAGAATCTTCGCGATGAACCTCACGAGTTATCTCTCCGCACTTTGTTAACGCTCCTAATTGAATATAAGCAAAGTATTTTTCTTTTCCTTTTTTTTTTTTCAACAATTAACAATGATATAGCAGTGGAAATGGTTCTGTTCGGCTGGGCAAAAACGCGCCGAGAGCATCCGAAGTTACCCGAGCGCTCTGTGACGTCAACGCGCGAAAGCCGCTATACAAATTACTCGTGTAATACGAGCATTCTGTCAACGATGACAACGACAAAATCGTATAAGCCGTGTTTCGTTACTCTTTGTGCAAATACGACGAAAAGTGGCCCTAATAAGTATTTCTAAATGTGCCACAAGACATAAAACGTCGAAATCTGTAGTTCGTTGCAGCACGACCAGGGGGCTGGCACGATCTATCCAATACTGTGTAGAAAAATGCTATGCTTTTTGACCGCTTATTTTAGTTCTACCTGTGGCGCTAGTAGTTACCTTACAATATTCCTATTGCGCGTGCGCGAGGATCGCACCGACGTACAAAACCGCCATTTTTACTTTTGGAGGTTAAAGCGCGGTGCCGAATTGATGAAATTGTTCGTGACCGTGCACTAATGCCGTGTAATGTGCCCGATTGTACCTTATTGGGTATCAGCAAAATATTGAAAATGTACATTTTTTCAACGTAACACATGGACCATTAAGGCAGTAGTCTGCTTTAGGAGCCGAAAAAAAAGCGTTTTTTCAACAATTTTTTTGAAAGGGAAGGAAATGATTGCGGTAAACGAAATTTTGAGACGATAGTATATTATATTCAAGCTTTAAAAAACAATTTTTATTATTACAAATTATTGAAATTTGCCAAAGTTGTAACGATTTTTCTGGGGCGCCTGGAGTGTGCACTCGTAAATCGGTGCCGGTGATGGAGGTCGTGCGATGCATCTGAAACAGTGGAACCAAATTTTTTTTTAGTTTTTATAAGTTCCTTTTCTATATGAACTAAAAAAATACCGAAGAAATGACGAAATTCCAAATTTTTTCGAAGTTTGAAAAAAAAATTCACTTTTTTGAAAAAAAAAATTCACTTTAAGTTGCAAAACAAGTAATTTAAATAGTACTTTTGTCCAACTTTTTTAGTTCAAATAGAAGATAATTCAATACTGAAGCTAGATCACTTTGGTTTTTTTCGATCGGACATATATTGTTTTTACTATCGCCGGCACCGTTTTCCAAAACTTGTGAAAATGAAAACTCGAGAAAACGGGCTGTAAAGTTCTGCCCGAGCATTCGCACCTGCTCGACGCTCGGCCACTAAAACTGATCTAGCTTCGAAAATATGTCGAATTGGCCTCTAAAATTTTGAACACATATTCTTGGATAGTTTTGGAATAGATTTAAGACAAAAACGAAAAATCGATTTTTTGAAGCCTGTAAAGCAGACTACTGCCTTAAGGCCTTATATACGTGAAAAAATTTCAAAATGTTTCATTTTTTTTTTTTTTAATTATTTTTGATTCCATTAGCCTGAACGGTTAGGAATATTTTAAGCTTTACAGAATTGAAAAAATTCCAAAAATTGTTAAAGTTACAGCATTTAAAGCGTAAAAACTCCACTTTTTTAAACGGAACCATGTATTTTTTTTTTAATGACATTATTACCGATTTTAAGACGAATTCAGCGACCTACAACACAAGGTCATTCTAGTCAGGCAAAGTATGAAAATAGTCGAAAAATCGAAAAATATCGGAACAATCGCTTTCAAAGGATCCACTAACCTTGGTTTGGGTCTACCTACAGAAGATGCTCGAAGTGATGACCCTCGACTTGTAATCACTTGTTAATTCGCTGATGAAAAGACCGTCTAACTTCAGCCAACATTTGTGGTGTAATTTCGGTACATGCTCGGCGTATTCTTTCTTTCATGTCGTCAGGCGTGATAGGTGCTACCGCCATTACGCGTTCTTTGACAAAACCCCATAAAAAGTTCATTTTCGCGATCCGATGTACTCACATTAGAAGGTAATGCGTGACTAACTGATATGTCAACAGAAAATGCGTACTTGCTGCCGATAAGAAACATTGGTATCGTAAGAAATGAAAACAGCGATCAAACAAGTGTTTACAAGTCGAGGGTCATCACTTCGAGCATCTTCTGTGGGTAGACCCAAACCAAGGTTAGTGGATCCTTTGAAAGTGATTGTTCCGATATTTTTCGATTTTTCGACTATTTTCATACTTTGCGTGACTAGAATGACCTTGTGTTGTAGGTCGCTGAATTCGTCTTAAAATCGGTAATAATGTCATCGAAAAAAAAAATACATGGTTCCATTTTAAAAAGTGGGGTTGACCTTGACGTAGCTTCAGCGCGTCCACCGATAAAAAAAAATAGAGTGATCCAGTATGACGGCCTTCTCGAACACTGAAACTTTTGTCTAAAACATTTTTGGATATGATCAATAGTTTGAGTGCTATTGCTCTGTAACACTTTATGTGCCTCACCCTGTATAAGACCGTGGCCTTGCGTTGTCGCGCCGGCGCAGAAGAATATTCTTCGATGACAAGTAGCGCCACGTACAGAGCAAGAGTTAAGTAATCCAGCCAAAAAAGCGTAGCGTTTTGATGCGTAGGAGTAGTGCGTCACATCAACCCCTCCCCACCCCCCTCGCCGCGTGCAACCGATACACCGTGCTCGCTCGCTTCGTCCGGCCAAAAGAAGAAAAAAAAACAAACCCCCCCACACCTGTCACAACATAACCTAAAAGCGTCAGCTCGCGCATGAACGTTACGTCAGGCTCGGTAGGGTGCGCCCTCCGCTCGCGAAAATTTTCCGATCAGCGGAGACAATCGCCAGCCACCAACAAGATTGTGCCGAGCAATACGTGAAGAGCGTCAAGAATTCTTCCTCGATGGATTGGCCTTCGCGAAATTCGACTATACCCATCGATTCGTGGCAAAAGGCCGCGGCGGCGAGACTTCGTTTTCTCGATCACGTTGCCTCGTTGCGTCTGGACGTTGAACCTTTGCCTCGTATCTGTCGTCTCTGTGTGCTGCAACGTGCTCGTGCGCCGTCCGTCGTCGCGTAACGAAACCCTACGCGCGCACCTTTTCTCGCGAAGATAAACGAGATGAGCGAGAAATATATTTATTCTCGATGATCGCTCGATAATCTCGTGAGGCTCACGTTATTTTCCGACTGTATATAGATATACACGTAGTCAAAGTGCAGAGTCGGCGGTACTTCCGGTAAGTCGTGTGTATATATGTATATATCTACGCAATTTTTCTTGTCCTCGCGCGAATTATGTAACCTCAATGTTTAAGGTGTTTCGGGACACTTGACGAAATGGTACCCGTTTGATTCAAATTTATACAGTTTATTCTCTGTCGTGTACTAAATGTAACCTCCAAATTTTAAATCGATCGTCTACACAGTTTCTATTGGGGGTACAAATTAATATGGTCTGTTTTTTGTGGTAAAAAATCCATTTATTTCAAAATAAAAGGTACGAATAGATTAATCAAAGTATTGTCCATCGCTGGCTACTACTTTTTCCCACCTCTCAGGCAATTTTCGAATTCCATCTCGAACAAAAAGTCTCGTCTTTTGAGGCGATCCAAGTTTTGAGGCAATTTTTGATTTCTGCGAAAGAAGTGAAGCGGTGAGCTGCTAAATCCTGCTGCATCCGTCGGAACAACCAGTAATCAGAAGGAGCAATGTCCGGAGAATACGGCGGGTGCGGTAAAATATCCCATTTGAGCGTTTCCAAATATTTTTTTACGACTTTTGCGACACGAGGCCGAGCGTTGTCATGCAGAAGAATAATTTTGTCGTGTCTTTGCTCGTATTCCGGCCGTTTTTCTCGTAATGCACGGCTCAAACGAATCAATTGTAGTCTTTACCGATCGCCCGTAATGGAATCGCCAGGTTGTAGCAGCTCATTGGCTCATTTGGCTGTCCAGGGCGAGGCTTGTCCTCAACGCTGAAATCACCGTTCTTAAAGCGTCGAAATCATTCCCTACATGATTTATCAGTTGGAGCATCATCACCATAAACTTCAACAAGCATTCGATGCGCTTCAGCTGCACTTTTCTTCCAATTAAAGCGGAAAAGTAAAACTTGCCGCAAATGCTGCTTAGTTAACACAAAATTAGACATATTCAACACAGTAAAAAACAAGGTTTTTAATGGAACTCAAAGCGATATAAACTGAATGTTATTGACAGATGTCTGACCTCTCTGAAACCACCGAAATCAGCTGTCACTGTGAAACATTCATAACAGCCAGAGCCATCTCTTGAAAACGGATCGAATTAATTTGTACTCCCAATATAAAATTGACAATGGAAGAAACACTTTTTAACATAGAGCATTTAACATTATGACACTGATGATGAATTTGTCATAATGTACTGAATGATTTGACCATTTTTCATAACATTTAAAAAAAAATGTTCACTATTTCGTGGGTAAAACTGCCGTTCAGCCATAAGCGTAGGCAGTTTAAATATTTCCTTATGTTAACATAGAGCATTTAACATTATCACACTGTTGACGATTTTGTCATAATGTACTGTCATTTGACAGTTTTTTCAAAACAAAACAAAAATATTCTCACTATTCCGTGCGTAAAACTGCCATTCGGCGATGAGCGTAGGCAGTTGAAATATCTCCTTACGTTAAAAAGGGTTTTTTTTTTAAATTGTAAATTTTATAGAGATGTTGTAGACGATCGATTTACAATTTGAAAGGTGCATTCGGTATACGAGAAAGAATTTACTGTATAAATTTTAATCGAATGGTAACGCTTCGCCAATTGTCCCGAAACTTCCGAAGGAATTTCGGGACGCTTAACGAAATGCTACCATTTGATTCTTTTTGATTTGATTGAGTAAATTCTTTGTCGTATACTGAATGTACCCTTCAAATTTGAACCCTTAGTGTGCATCCGGGGTCAGCCTGACCCCAACATTTTTTTCTTACCTGAATAGCGTTTACAGGTAAGCGTCTCCTTAAAATAGTTGTTGCAATCTCTCATTTTTCCTCCTTCACGAAACCTGAAAAACGGCCAACTTAATATTCCAAAATAAATATACTTTTTGGAACGGCTGCAAAGCGGACTATTTTTTCCTTAAAACATGGACCCTTGCCTGTAAAACCCTAAAAGGTTTTCTTTCGAAACTCAAAATTGAAGTTTTTATGAGAATTTTTACCGAAACAGTGCTTTTTTTTGCGTACCATCAACTTCAAAGCACGTTTTTGAACAATTATAAAAGGTTTTTTTTTTGGAAATCTAACTTCGCGGCCTTAAAGTTTGATCGATTCACTGCAAAAAGTGACTCAACCTTTTTTTCCCGAAAAGCGCTTAGTTACCGAGATATTCGAGGTCAAAAAAGGCCTGGGGTCAAATTGACCCCATGTGCACGAAATGATTCGCTGTGAAGGTGTGCGCACGAAGGGTTAAATCGATCTTCTACACAGTTTCTATTGGGAGTACAAATTAATATGGTCCGTTTTTTTGTGGTAAAAAATCCATTTATTTCAATATAAAAGGTACGAATAGATTAATCAAAGTATTGTCCATCGCTGGCTACTACTTTTTCCCACCTCTCAGGCAATTTTCAAATTCCATCTCGAAAAAAAAGTCTCGTCTTTTGAGGCGATCCAAGTTTTGAGGCAATTTTTGATTTCTGCGAAAGAAGTGAAGCGGTGAGCTGCTAAATCCTGCTGCATCCGTCGGAACAACCAGTAATCAGAAGGAGCAATGTCCGGAGAATACGGCGGGTGCGGTAAAATATCCCATTTGAGCGTTTCCAAATATTTTTTTACGACTTTTGCGACACGAGGCCGAGCGTTGTCATGCAGAAAAATAACTTTGTCGTGTCTTTGCTCGTATTCCGGCTGTTTTTCTCGTAATGCACGGCTCAAACGAATCAATTGTAGTCTATACCGATCGCCCGTAATGGAATCGCCAGGTTGTAGCAGCTCATTGGCTCATTTGGCTGTCCAGGGCGAGGCTTGTCTTCAACGCTGAAATCACCGTTCTTAAAGCGTCGAAATCATTCCCTACATGATTTATCAGTTGGAGCATCATCACCATAAACTTCAACAAGCATTCGATGCGCTTCAGCTGCACTTTTCTTCCAATTAAAGCAGAAAAGTAAAACTTGCCGCAAATGCTGCTTAGTTAACACAAAATTTGACATATTCAATACAGTAAAAAACAAGGTTTTTAATGGAACTCAAAGCGATGTAAACTGAATGTTATTGACAGATGTCTGACCTCTCTGAAACCATCGAAATCAGCTGTCACTGTGAAACATTCATAACAGCCAGAGCCATCTCTTGAAAACGGACCGAATTAATTTGTACCCCCAATACTATTAGACAATAAAATGTAAAAAAAGGGTATTTGGAAATTTTCAAACCCACGTAACCCCTTAACGACTACGATACGTTGCGTGTTGAAATTGTTCTTTTCATTAAAAAATCTCGCTACTGATACCATAACAGAGTATTTTATTGAAAACAACACAATGTCCTTTATTTTATCTTATCAAATCGTCTATAAACTCAAACAAACTCCGAATAAACCCAAACAGACGGAGAAAAATCAACTAATTTAACCCAAAACAGAACCAAACAGCCGCAAACGAACAAAACCAATTAATATTAACCCAAACGCATCCGAACGAACAAAACGTCCAACCAATGTTAACCCAAACAGATTTAAATATTATAAAAAATAAAATGAACCAACATCATCAAAAACAAACCTAAACAGATCCAAGCAAGTGTTTTTTTTTTCCCCACAGAGTCCTGCCAAAGTGACTGCAAAGTTTTTTTGGTATCTGCAAATGTGCAAAAAAAAAAAAGAAAAAAACCGCCTCGTCTTCAGGGGCACCTTTTCGAAGTCTCAAAAGGTTGAGACAGGTGTCCGCGCGAGTTAACCCAATTGGAAGAAACAAAATTTTCGTTGCGCACCCACGAAGGGTCGAATAGGCGAAAGGAGAACTCTCGACTGATTTTGTTCGTCGTTCCACAGGTATCGACGACGGAGACTGTGCATAGATTTTGATAATCGATGGAACGGAGGGAGCGTCGAGTAACGGCGAGCGGCGAGGCCGCCGGGGAACCACCGGACGACGACGACAGCCTGCACGAGGTGACCATAGGTTCGTTGATGAAAATTACCTCAGACGATAGCAGAGAATTCCTGTGTGGCTGGGGAGCAGCCGTTATTAATGTCACAGTCACTTATCCCATAAATAAGATTATATTTAGACAGGTGAGTGAAAACCGACGAATTTTCTTCACCTCCCAAGCTCGTTAGTAAAAATAGATGAGTTTTTAATCCGAGATTTCATACACGAGCGATTAAATCGTATCGCGAAATAAAAGGAGGACACGAGCGCCGGTTTCAAAATTTGCCGGAATTTTCAAGAATGCAAATTTCGTTTTTGACTTCCTCTAGTGCCGGGTCCAATTTATATGGGGGGGGCAGGGGCTGAAGGCTCCTTCACAATTCAAATATTTAGGTAAAATTTGTCAAAGAATGGTATGCAACACTGAGTGAAAAAAAAATCGCAAATAGTTGCTCTTTTTTTTTTTAAATAACGTTTCAAAGCGTAATTTTGTAACACAATAATAAAATGTTGAATTTTGCATCGTTGGAAAGCAACGATCTTTTTGTTTCATTTTTCCATTTCTTTATTTATACGACGCCTTTTTTTTTTTCTTTGCAAATTGAGGTAGTAAATTTCGAATGAGAATACGTAAAAACGTTCGAGGGAATTTTTGAGCAGGACAATTCTATTCATTTTTCTATTCGCAGACATCTCTCTTCTTGAATGTCTCTATCCTGGAGCAGGTTTAAGGGGCCAGTCCACTTTGGAGCCACGAAAAAAGGCGATTTTTTGCGATTTTTTTGTTGAGGATTTTATAAAAGATATGAATATAAAAGTTGTTGGGCTTGATAAATAAAGTCTTGAAATACATTTAAAAAAATGTTTAATTCATTTTTATTCATTTTTAAGTACAAAAACTATAGTTTAACGTAACGCCTCAAAAATAGGTGGGCTAGGTAGCTCCATCACAACTCGGCAACGGCTTGTCTGAAACAAAAAAATCAAAGTCCATTAGATTCAGTACGACACCAGCTAGAAAATGACCCTCGGATATAAAGTTTTATCAAAAAATAAAAAAATGGCGGATGAAAAACGAAAAAAGTAAAAAAAACGCGTTTTTTTCGCAGTTTTTCGCAAAAAAAAGTAAAAATCAAAATTTTAAAACCATCGAGGGTCATCTTGTTGCGAATCATGTTTACAATATGTGGTTGAAATTTCAAGAGAATCGGTTTATTAGTTTTAGAGATACGATGGAGCTAGATTTTGAAAACGTTGTTTCGAGAAAAACGCGTTTGAAGTTTATACTATGAAAAACTCTTACCTAAACTCAATCGGCAATTCCTGCACCGTACAAAATCCCTTCTGTTTGCTCATCATCGTCGATTTATTCAAGTCTTGCTTGCTTTCGTTTGGTTCTGGTCTCTTTTGAGCACTCAGAACTGCGGCGGTTTGCAGAGCGAACACGCTCGTAATCGCGATTGTCGGCGAATCCGATGGCGATCGGGCCGAGTTTGACGCCCATTATTTCCATTATTTTAAGCACTGGACGAAATCCTTCATTAAAGACACACGCGGAAACTTTGCAGGCAATGTCTACGATTTTTTTTGCCGTTGAACATGTGTTTAGGTGCCATATTCCATACGCAGTTGTTAAAACTTTCATTATTGTTTTGCGTATGGCCACCTAAACACCTTTCGAGCAGTTCTGTTTTGGTGAGATCCTCGTAAATAGGTTTTAAAACTTCCTGTACTTCCTCAGAAAGAGCAGGAGGATGTTTGTAATGTTGCTGAAGTGCCTTAGCTTTGAGATCGGCCGAGCGCGCTATACACTCAGGTAGACGAAATGAGGTCCTGACGTTCAGGTAAAAAAAAAATACTTAGAGAGCTCGGATTTTCATAAAATTTTGACACAATATTTCTGAATGTATGTACTTTCGAAAACAGTAAAAAAAAAATCGATTTTTTTTAATTTTCAAAGTGGCCTGGCCCCTTAAAGCGTCGAAACCATTCCCTACATGATTTATCAGTTGTAGCATCATCACCATAAACTTCAACAAGCATTCGATGCGCTTCAGCTGCACTTTTCTTCCAATTAAAGCAGAAGAGTAAAACTTCCCGCAAATGCTGCTTAGTTAACACAAAATTTGACATATTCAACACAGCAAAAAAAAAACAAGGTTTTTAATGGAACTCAAAGCGATATAAAGTGAATGTTCTTGACATATGTCTAACCTCTCTGAAACCACCGAAATCAGCTGTCACTATGAAACATTCATAACAGCCAGAGCCATCTCTTGAAAACGGACCGAATTAATTTGTACTCCCAATAAATTTGATAGAAACGGTGTAGACGATCGATTTAAAATTTGGAGGCTACATTCAGTACACGGAGAGAATTAAAAAGTAATTTTTGTCGTGAATTTCACGGTAAAAATTACCGTGATATATTTCAACGTGGTGACAAATGAGAAAAGCATAATAATTCGTATGCGACAAGTTTTTTTTTAACTCACGTTACAAAAAATTTCAAATACGTAGCTAAAATTTTACTATACAAGAAGGGTAGCGCGCACGATAATTTTTACCGTGAGCACAATACATTTTCCTATAACACTCAATAAATTTTATAATAAATCTTAAAATAACTGTTATAAAGACGATACGTTTTTTTATAGATATTTTTCAAAGGCATAAAATAATAAAATGCACAGTAAAATTTCGCTGATATTATATATTTTTTAAATTTAACTTTTGCGTATTTTGTTACACATGAAAATTTATTAGAAAATCTGGTAAAATGTTCTATCTGAGGAAGAAATTTTATTTTATTTTCGTGAAAATCTGTATTTTACTCAGTAATAATAAGCGAAGTTTCCGGGTTGTCATCTGGTTACCGTTACTTCACGGTCATTTTTAACATTTAATTCTCTCCGTGTATACGACAGAGAATATACTGTATAAATTTGAACCAAATGGTACCATTTCGTTAAGTGTCCCGAAACTCCTTAAAAAATCACAGACTTCCAACTCCTTGCCCAACAATAACGTATTTACGATGCCCAAACTCGCGTAAAGAAATTCCACTACGGTTAGTCACAATCCAGCCGACTTGTTTCCAGATCCTGGAGGGTGTACCCGTGACGACAGCGGTCAGGCAGTTATCCAGCGAGGGTGCGAGGCTCCTTTATCGTGGAATATTGCCACCACTGTGCCAAAAGACACTCTCGTTGAGTATAATGTTCAGCGTTTACGAGGGTTCGAGAACGAGGCTCGCGCGTCTAACCGATCGTCAATTGTTGTCAAAAGTCGTGGCTGCCAATGTCGCGGGTACAGCCGAAGCGACACTGATGCCACTCGAGAGGGTTCAAACGCTCCTTCAAGATTGGCGCTATCACAAGAAATTTCGCAACACGAGCCATGCATTTCGTTATCTTTTGATGAGCCACGGGATCCCCGAGTGTTATCGCGGCTTAACGCCAATTATTTATCGCAACGGCTTGTCGAATTTGACTTTTTTCACACTTCGCGATTACTCGAAATCAGTGATGGCCGGTAACGACACGTTGTTCGCGAATTTCGTCAGTGGCGCGCTCATAGGCGGCTTCACTAGTACACTATTCTATCCAATGAACATACTCAAGATACACATGCAATCGCGAATCGGTGGAGATTTTGATAAAATCACTCACGCACTCAGCGACATATGGATAACGAGAGATCGAAGTGTCAAAAACTTTTACAAAGGTGTACACTTGAATTGCATGAGATCGTTCATCAGTTGGGGCGTCATCAATGCCGCTTACGATTTCTTGAAGAGATTCGTTTTTTAACGATCAACGTGTATAGGAGAAATTCGCGCGAGGGGGCGGAAGGGGGGGGGGGGGGGGGGTAGTAGCGCTGATGCGCTCAAAGTTGACAGTAAAAAAAGAGTTTTTGAACTTTATTGCGACTTTTTAATTGAGACTTGAGGCGCTGAGGATTCTTTTGACGGGAAATTCTGAGTTTGAACGGGAAAACGAGCCCGAAAATTCATTCTGCATAAGAAAACACGATAAAGGAGTATGAAAAGACAATGAGGATTTTTTTTTTATTGTTTGGTACAAAGTGGCGGTCGAAAGCTTGAGGCCTTATATACGCGATTTCGCGGATTTTCGAAGATACTTTTCTAGACGCGTTAAAAAAAAAAATGACGCATATATTGACAACATTTTTTTACAGATCATTTATGCACATGGTTGAGTATATGAAAAAAAAAAAAAATCAGAAATATTAAGGGGCCAGTCCACTTTGGAGCCACGAAAAAAAAGGCTATTTTCGCGATTTTTTTTTTTGAGGATTTTATAAAAGATATGAATATAAAAGTTGTTTGACTTGATAAATAAAGTCTTGAAATACATTTAAAAAAAAAAAATTTAATTCATTTTTATTCATTTTTAAGTACAAAAACTATAGTTTAACGTAACGCCTGAAAAATAGGTGGGCTAGGTAGCTCCATCACAACTCGGCAACGGCTTGTCTGAAACAAAAAAATCAAAGTCCATTAGATTCAGTATGACACCAGCTACAAAATGACCCTCGGATATAAAGTTTTATCGAAAAATAAGAAAATGGCGGATGAAAAACGAAAAAAGTAAAAAAAAACGCGTTTTTTCGCAGTTTTTCGCAACAAAAAAAGAGTAAAAATCAAAATTTTGAAACCATCGACGGGTCGTCTTGTTGCGAATCATGTTTACAATATGTGGTTGAAATTTCAAGAGAATCGGTTTATTAGTTTTAGAGATACGATGGAGCTAGATTTTGAAAACGTTGTTTCGAGAAAAACGCGTTTGAAGTTTATACTATGAAAAACTCTTACCTAAAGTCAATCGGCGATATTGACACAATATTGACACATTATTTCTGAATGTATGTACTTTCGAAAACAGTAAAAAAAAAATCGATTTTTTGAAATTTTCAAAGTGGACTGGCCCCTTAACAAATGGCGGAGATATAACATAATAAAGCAATGTATTTTTTTTGCGCGCGCGTTGATGGTGAAAGTTCTTGGCATCGATGTGGGTGTCTGAAAAAAAATGAACATATAATTGCATAATGAATGTATCTTCAGTGTGAACCAACAATATTATTTTTAAAAAATTCTAATACAAATTCGAAACTTAAAATTTTTTTACTCAATTTTCTGTCGGTATTTTATTTTTTTATATTTTTTTGTGTCATTGAAATTTTTGTTTCCGTGGTTCACACGATAGGTGATGATACTAAGAATATGTTGTAAAAATTTCAAAGCGATCTGAACCTTCGTTCAAGAGTTAGAACTTTCACAAGGTTCAAAAAAGTGAATCGTGGCAAAACGACTTTGAAGTTGGCGGTCGGGCGCGCCGCGCGGTATCTATTATTACGCTCTAAATGCTGTAACTTTAACAATTTTTGGCATTTTTTAATTCTGTAAAGCTTAAAATATTCCCAACCGTTCAGGCTAATGGAATCAAAAATAAAAAAAATGAAAAATTTTGAAATTTTTCGCGTATACAAGGCCTTAAAGTAGATTCAAGTAAATTCTTATTGAAAAAAAAAACAATAGTTGCGGTACAATAAATGGCAGAGTGAACGTCAATCGGAAATTTCTTCCCGGTGGGATTGAAATCTCTGGTCTGATTCGTCTGAGTGAAAAAAACAAAATTGCCCTTAATCTAAATTAATGTGGCTATTGTTAAGCGTAGCCGTTTTTGATTTTGTTCATTTTTCGAAACATGGCCACTTTTCGAAATAAGTATTATTTTCATCTAAAATATTTTCATTCAAGATGCTTTAAGAAATAGTAATAATCAAAAAAAAAAAACGACTACGCTCAACGATAGCTATTGCAGCTAAAAACAATTTAATGCAAACATTTTACATATCCGACTATTATTGCTTGAGTTATCATCCGCACCAGTACGAAAAAAAAATAATTTTTGGTGTACATATTTTTGAAAGTACATATTGCAAGGAAAATGCAAAAAAAAAAAAATCGTAGAGAGAAGAGGCTTCTTTTTTCTTCAAAATGTCATGCGCCAAAAATTGCTCGAGATATTCGCGTTCGAAGTAATTTCTGAACTTTTGACAAGTGGACATTTTTTTTTTCGCTAATATTATGACACAAGGATGAAAAAAAAACTTTTTTTTTAAAGAGTGTGAATTTGCAGCACGAGCCTAAGGCGAGTGTTGCAAACACACGAGATTAGAAAAAGTTTTTTTTCGTCGAGTATTGTACGAAATTTTATTTTACGAGGTGTGAAAATGGGGGTTTTACGCACGCGAAGCGTCCGTAAAACGTCCATTATCGTACCGAGTGGAATAATAGCACATTATGACACAAGGACGAAAAAACTTTTTTTAACGAGTGTGAATTTGCAGCACGAGCCTAAGGCGAGTGTTGCAATCACACGAGATTAGAAAAAGTTTTTTTCGTCGAGTATTGTACGAAATTTTATTTTACGAGGTGTGAAAATGTGGCGCTTTACGCACGCGAAGCGTCCGTAAAACGTCCATTATCGTACCGAGTTGAATAATAGCACATTATGACACAAGGACGAAAAAACTTTTTTTAACGAGTGTGAATTTGCAGCACGAGCCTAAGGCGAGTGTTGCAATCACACGAGATTAGAAAAAGTTTTTTTCGTCGAGTATTGTACGAAATTTTATTTTACGAGGTGTGAAAATGGGCGTTTTACGCACGCGAAGCGTCCGTAAAACGTCCATTATGGTACCGAGTGGAATAATAGCACATTATGACACGAGGACGAAAAAACTTTTTTTAACGAGTGTGAATTTGCAGCACGAGCCTAAGGCGAGTGTTGCAAACACACGAGATTAGAAAAAGTTTTTTTTCGTCGAGTATTGTACGAAATTTTATTTTACGAGGTGTGAAAATGGGGGTTTTACGCACGCGAAGCGTCCGTAAAACGTCCATTATCGTACCGAGTGGAATAATAGCACATTATGACACAAGGACGAAAAAACTGTTTTTAACGAGTGTGAATTTGCAGCACGAGCCTAAGGCGAGTGTTGCAATCACACGAGATTAGAAAAAGTTTTTTTTCGTCGAGTATTGTACGAAATTTTATTTTACGAGGTGTGAAAATGGGGGTTTTACGCACGCGAAGCGTCCGTAAAACGTCCATTATCGTACCGAGTGGAATAATAGCACATTATGACACAAGGACGAAAAAACTTTTTTTAACGAGTGTGAATTTGCAGCACGAGCCTAAGGCGAGTGTTGCAAACACACGAGATTAGAAAAAGTTTTTTTTCGTCGAGTATTGTACGAAATTTTATTTTACGAGGTGTGAAAAAGGGCGTTTTACGCACGCGAAGCGTCCGTAAAACGTCCATTATCGTACCGAGTGGAATAAAATAATTTACACGCACCCACTTTAAACATCGACGATATGATTAAATAATTTTCGTTTATTATTTAATACTTGAAGAAGAAGAAAAAATCAATTGCAACGACAAACACGATATGCCGATCAAGGGAATCCTAATATCTGTGAATCATCCTGTAGAGTCCCACGAATAATCGAATGACTATGCAAACGAGTACATAGTTCGAGGCTAATTGAATCGAATAAGTGACGCTGGTACGCGTCGTTCGAATTCAATGCAAAACGTCAATTTTTTCAACGGCGAATCCGCTGATCCACGAAGATGACTCACTTTTTTTTGTCTTTCGTTTCCTCATCGGAGATCTTCGAGCTGCGGGAATTAATTTGGACAATAGTAGAAAAAAAAAACACAAAATTCTTCGTTGCGTTCTAACGATGCAAATTTAATAAGTAATCGACTCGTGTAATACAGCCACGTGTATTTATAGTGTGTCCGCTGTACTGAACAACCGCACGATTCTCGATGTAAGGTACGAGAAAATTTCGCGAGTTTCATCTGATCAATAAAGAATATTTATTACGACGTGCCTGTGTGTGTGGGTCACCCCGAGCGGTCTCGTATTCTTCGAGTGCCAATTATAATATTAATATATTTTTCTTTCATCGTTTAGTCGTACAGGAAAGCTTCGTAATACAATAAAGAAACTTCGTAAAAGAAATAAAAAAATAATAGACGAATAAACGATTCGTAATAAAAATAAAAACATAAAAGAAGATTAAATAATTCGTAATAAACATAAAGAAATAAAAGACGACAAAATAATTTGCAAAAGAAATAAAGAAATAAGAACGAATAAATAATTCGTAATAAAAATACAGAAATAAATGACGAAAAAATAATGTGTAATAAAAATAAAAAAATAAAAGACGGAAAATAACTCGTTATAAAAATAGAGGAATAAAAGACGACAAAGTAATTTGGAATAAAAATAAAGAAATAGAAGACGAATAAATCATTCGTAATAAAAATAAAAACCTAAGAGAATAATAAATAATTCGTAAGAAAAATAAAGAAATAAAAGACGACAAAATAATTCGAAAAATAAATAAAAAAATAATAGACGAATAAATAATTCGTAAGAAAAATAAAGAAATAAAAGATGAAAAAATAATTTGTAATAAAAATAAACATATAAAAGACGACAAAGTAATTTGTATTAAAAATAAAGAAATAGAAGACGAATAAATTATTCGTAATAAAAATAAAGAAATAAAAGACGACAAAATAATTTGGAATAAAAATAAAAGACGTCAAAATGATTCATAATAAAAAATAAATAAAAGACGACACCGTAAGTCATCAAAATAAAGAAATAAGAAACGACTAAAATAATTCGTAATAAAAATAAAGAAATTAAAAGACGAAACGATAGACAATTTCCATTTCGATCGATAAAATCAATCGTATTAACTCGTTTACAGAATGTGCCGTATCCAGGGCCACACTATACCGAATAAACCGCCGCGAAAATTAGCGTGTATTAACCGCCAGGGACATTAGCACCCGACGCGGCAAGCCTGCGCGCGATCAAATTAACCAGAATTAGCGCTGTCGCTGGGTAAGCGTGCGGCGTTTCTTTTTCTCCCCCGCATTTCTCGGATGGCAAAATTACACGTTGACGCTCTCTGTGTGCCCATCGTGTCGGAGTTGCGCATACGTCTCGAAGGGAGCATTAAAAAAATGCAAGAAATAGGAGAAGTATGTGAGGTGCGATCATCGAGAGCATGACAACGTACGAGAAGAGAGTCTGCGCACTCCCGCCGGTGTCGCGAAGCGCACTGCGCCGCGCGCACTCTCACAGTCCTCTTCGTAGCGAAGCACGCGGAGGAGTGGGGGTAGCGGTCGAGCGGCAGCGCGTCGCTGTAGAGGGGTAAGCGGTCGCGTCGCTGGAGTGGGGGGCAGCGGTCGCGTCGCTGGAGTGGGGGTAGCGGTCGAGCGGCAGTCGCTGGAGTGGGGGGCAGCGGTCGAGCGGCAGTCGCTGGAGTGGGGGGCAGCGGTCGAGCGGCAGTCGCTGGAGTGGAGGGCAGCGGTCGCGCGGCAGTCGCGTCGCTGGAGTGGGGGTAGCGGTCGCGCGCAGTCGCGTCGCTGGAGTGGGGGGCAGCGGTCGAGCGGCAGTCGCTGGAGTGGGGGGCAGCGGTCGCGCGGCAGTCGCGTCGCTGGAGTGGAGGGCAGCGGTCGAGCGGCAGTCGCTGGAGTGGGGGGCAGCGGTCGCGCGGCAGTCTCGTCGTTGGAGTGGGGGGGCAGCGGTCGCGCCGCCGAAGTCGGGGTAGCGGCATCGGCCAAGTGGCATAGCGTGCAGCAGCGACACGCCAGCGGAGTGGGGCATCGCGGTGGAGTGGGGACGGAGCATACGGCCGCGAAGTGGGGGCGATCTTTTCTCCAGTCTCCCAGTACGCCACCACGGTGCTTCGGAGTTTATGTGTTCCACGCGGATCAAAAGCGCTCACCGTTAAAGTGCAACGGGTTCGGGCAGTGTGTGAAAAGAAAGAAAAGAAAACCACAAAATGTTCTGACACAGTCTATCTCTGTCCAACGGATTGTTCTTCCGAAGAAAAAAATTAACTCTCGCGAATTATTTCGAACGCTGTCGTTTCTCGAACGGTTGCGCGCTCATTGGCCGTGAAGAAAACACAAAACGTCCGAAGAAATCGACGAAGATGTCGGTCCGTACGACGTTTCGCACCAGCAGCGACGATGTATCAACGGATCATCGCGTCGTCGTATTCTCTCGTCATCATCATCATCAGCCCGCGGCAATAACGGGAACGACGAGCTATTTTTGGCCAATGCAGAACAAGCGCAGCGGCACACGAGGAACAAACGATTATGTGTAGACCATAGAGAAATATATATATATATATTTAAAAAAAATAATAATAATTAACGACAAGTGATATGAGAATCAACGCGACCAAGATGAGTACTCCGATCGAGGAGAAGATTGATCAGAAGCTGAAGGTATCGGTAATTATAATAATTTTGGCATATATATATATATATATATATATATATGCATATCAGAGGATCGATCCCATCTACGGGGGCGTATTTTCTTCCTCTCACGTTTCACGCGATTTATCGAGATCAATAAGTCGAGTGTGTGACTGCTGGCTTTTGTGTAGAGGGCTTTTCACGAGGTATCAATAGAGTTAAACGACCAGTGAATGGACGAACGATTAAAATAGGATTCGGATGGACTTTAAAATGAAAATATTGACAAAACAAATGTTTTTATTGCTGTAGCTAACAAACGATATTCTGATAGTAGAGAAAAAAAAAAATTTCGAAGTAATTGCAACAAATAATATTGGAGGAATTGATGAGCTGTATGACTAAATTGCCCGTGAATGAACGAAATTACCAGTAAATGGTAAAATGGACATTCGATCATTAGTAAATGGACGTGTAGTTTTGATGAACGCTTTAAGGCGGGCAACCACTTTAGATGCTTCAAAAAATGATTTTTTTTTTTAATTTCATAAATCGTTAGCAAAATATCTTAAGAATACACCATAAAACTTTTAAAACGATATTCGGATTCTTTCCGATATGTATATAAATGATGAAGAGTCTCCAAGCGCGCTCAGGTATCCACGAGCGCTCAGTTAGGTAGTTTTTTTGGGTTTTCATAACCCGAACAAACCCAAACTCAATCGTTTGGCGATTAGCTCCAAAACATCTTCAATCTGGGTACAAAATAATCGAGGTAGCGGCATTTCTTGCTGCTATTTTGTTCGATGAAGGAAATTCAGCCCTGCTCATGGTCATGAATGAATTACAAATCGTTGTTGGCAGGCAGAGCTACGGATATGCCGAGCAAATGGATCAGATGCGCGTGGCTCGGCAAAATAGAAAAAGTTTATTAGAGACAAAAGAAGCTCGAAAAGCTCGTAAAGAGGAAATGCAAGCTTCAAATTGAGTTGCACGAGGAAGATGAAGGATTGCTGTATGGTGGTGGAATCGCTGATCAATCGGTAAGACACTTTATCATTTGATTAAACACATTTGACTTTGAGTTTTTCGTTTGTCAAACTTTAAACGTGTTTTTCTCGAAACGACATTTTTTCAATTTGCGGGAATCATAACTCAAAAACTAATTGATGGATCATCTTCAAATTTGGAACACGTTTACATAATATAATTTATTAAAACATGAACCTAAAGTTGGAAAGATTAGATTGTTCAAAACATATTTATTATTGCAAAATGCCGGGGAAAAAAAATGCTAAAAATCGATCATTTTTTTTTCAAACACGTTGTAACATTCAATTCTCGATTTTTTTTTTCAAAATTTAGGTTCATGTTCTTAAAAAACATGTCAAGAATGTATAAAAATTTGTTGGACTATTTCAGATGCGAATTGCGAGCTGCACAATTCCCGCAAATCGTCAACGACGACGAGGACACGCCAAGAGACAGCGCGGATTACACCTTAATTAATGCATGAAATAACGCGAAAAAATTACCAGATATGTATGAAAATATGAATAAATTATTGTCAGAGTTGCGGAAATTTCCGTTTTTTTTTCACAATAAAAAAAAAACCCAAAAAAATCATCTAATTTTCGGGCTGCTAATGTGGTTGCTCGCCTTAAAGGATAAAGATTTATTTTTTTATTAAGGTAGTAGTCTAGCCAGGGCGTTTTTCTATAGATTTTTTCGATTTATTTTAACCCATTCAGGACACTATAAAGGGGGTAAAAACCATTGGAATGTTCAAAAGATAGATTTTTTTCACATATTTCGAAAGTATAATATATTGAATGTATACTGGAAAAATCGAATAACAGTTTTCAAAGAAAAAAATTATTTAAAAAATAGCTTATTTTTTTAAGCCTTCACAGTAGAATAGCGTCTTGAGCAATGTCCAGCGACGCTAGCGCCACGAAGAGACTAGAGCCGGCGATCTGGTAAAGCGTTAAGGGGCCAGTCCACTTTGGAGCCACGAAAAAAAGGCTATTTTCGCGATTTTTTTTTTGACGATTTTATAAAAGATATGAATATAAAAGTTGTTGGGCTTGATAAATAAAGTCTTGAAATACATGTAAAAAAAAATTTTAATTCATTTTTATTCATTTTTAAGTACAAAAACTATAGTTTAACGTAACGCCTCAAAAATAGGTGGGCTAGGTAGCTCCATCACAACTCGGCAACGGCTTGTCTGAAACAAAAAAATTAAAGTCCATTAGATTCAGTATGACACCAGCTACAAAATGACCCTCGGATATAAAGTTTTATCAAAAAATAAAAAAATGGCAGATGAAAAACGAAAAAAGTAATAAAAAAAACGCGTTTTTTCCGCACTTTTTCGCAAAAAAAAACGAGTAAAAATCCAAATTTTAAAACCATCGAGGGTCATCTTGTTGCGAATCATGTTTACAATATGTGGTTGAAATTTCAAGAGAATCGGTTCATTAGTTTTAGAGATACGATGGAGCTAGATT
The DNA here is from genome assembly GCA_963932345.1 of Ophion ventricosus. Lineage (NCBI taxonomy): Eukaryota > Metazoa > Arthropoda > Insecta > Hymenoptera > Ichneumonidae > Ophion > Ophion ventricosus. The sequence continues at coordinate 1,043,801 of OZ010714.1, read as the reverse complement.
TTGAAAACGTTGTTTCGAGAAAAACGCGTTTGAAGTTTATACTATGAAAAACTCTTACCTAAACTCAATCGGCAATTCCTGCACCGTACAAAATCCCGTCTGATTGCTCATCATCGTCGATTTCTTCAAGTCTCGCTTGCTTTCGATTTTTGAAATTTTCAAAGTGGACTGGCTCCTTAATCAGGTGGTCAGAAAGTGTTTAATGGAAGAGGCGCGGGGACTGATAAACAACGACGGAAGCAAATGGTGCAAGAAAACGAAGGCAGCAATGGAGCAAGCAGACGAGGGACAGATAGGGGAAACGATAAGAAGAGGCAATAAGGAGGAATGGAGGAAGAAGGCCGGGAGAGCGGTGCAGAAGCTAGCGGAACAAGAAGTACAGAGGATGTGGGGGAAAATTCACAGGTCAAACTTCTGTAAGGAGTATAAAGAAACGAAAAAAAGAGGTGGGGAGGGAGGAGTATTGGGATAAAGGAACAACAAGGGGGGGAGGAAATTAGGGAAATATGGGCTAAAATGAGGTGCGGGAGTGTGGGAAGGGAGACAGAAAAAGGTTCCAGAGATACAAGATGTCGATTATGTGGGGAAAGGGAGGAAACGCTCGCCCACATTTGGGAATGCGAGAAGGCCCGGCGGCACAGATGGAGGAGCAGGTCCTAAGAACTTTTGAAGAGTGGGAAAAGGATCAAAGGAAGGAAACAGATGGAGGGTGGAGGAAGGCCTTAGAGGGGAAGGTGTTAGTGGACGAGATGGAGGAGCAGGTCCTAAGAACTTTTGAAGAGTGGGAAAAGGATCAAAGGAAGGAAACAGATGGAGGGTGGAGGAAGGCCTTAGAGGGGAAGGTGTTAGTGGAGGAGATGGAGGAGCAGGTCCTAAGAACTCTTGAAGAGTGGGAACAATCAAAGGAAGGAAACAGATGGAGGGTGGAGGAAGGCCTTAGAGGGGAAGGTGTTAGTGGAGGAGATGTGCGAATTTGTGAGGCAATTCGAACACATTGCGAGAAAAAAGGGGCCAACGGAACAGGGATAGCAAGGGAAGAGGAGGAGGGTAATAAAGCTGCGATATTATTGTCTAAATGTAAATGGAACTGACGGTAAAATAATAGTGTTCTGCGGGAAAGCTTAGTAATAAGAAAAATTGTAAAGAAAGAAAGGGGGTGATGTAAAACCCAAACAAACCCAAACAAACCCGCAAGGGTGTACATGCAATAAAAGATCTACTACCCCTACTGTATTAGGCTGGCCCAAAAAAAAAATCGGTATTTTTTTTTCACGATAATAGTTGTTAGAAAGTTGGAGTGTGGCAAAAGAAAAAAACCTCGGGAAAGGAGGGGGTCATAACTCAAAATTAAGAGGTGGCGCAAGCGACTTTTATTTTATTTTTTTTGCAATTAAAGAAAAATCATGGTATTGATAAAAATTGTATGCAATACATCTAATTCGATTTGCAATGAAAGAACGAACAAGCATGTCATCATGGCGAATTAAAAAAAAAATTATTTATTAAACAAATTTATTTTTATATGATCATTATCGTATATTATACGGGAAAAAATAATATAAAAAAAATGTTTAAAAAATAATTTTTTTTTTTCGCAATGACGACACTTTTGTTCGTTATTTTATTACAATTTGAATTAGATTTGTTGCATAAATTGTTTATCAATACCATGATTTATCGTGATTAATTGCAAAAAAATAAAAGAAAAGTCGCTTGCGCCATCTCTTAAGGCGGGCAACCATTTTAGGAGACCGAAAATTATAGGATTTTTTAGTTTTTTTTTTAATTGTAAAAAAAAAACGGAATTTTTGCAACTCTGACAATAATTTATTCATATTTTCATACATCTCTGGTAATTTTTTTCAAGTTTCATGCATTATTTGAGGTGTAATCCGCTGTGTCTCTTGGCGTGTCTTCATCGTCGTTGTCGATTTGCGGGAATTGTGCAGCTCGAAATTCGCATCTGAAATAGTCCAACAAATTTTTGTACATTCTTGAGATGTTTTTGAAGAACATGAACCTAAATTTTGAAAAAAAAATCCAGAATTGAATGTTGGAACGTGTTTGAAAAAAAAAAAAAATGATCGATTTTTAACATTTTTTTCCCCCGGCATTTTGCAATAATAAATATGTTTTAAACAATCTAATCTTTCCAACTTTAGGTTCATATTTTAATAAATTATATTATGTAAACGTGTTCCAAATTTGAAGATGATCCATCAATTAGTTTTTGAGTTATGATTCCCGCAAATTGAAAAAATATCGTTTCGAGAAAAATACGTTTAAAGTTTGACAAACGAAAAACTCAAAGTCAAATGTGTTTAATCAAATGATAAAGTGTTTTACCGATTAATCAGCGATTCCAGCACCATACAGCAGTCCTTCCTCTTCCTCATGCAACTCAATTTGAAGCTTGCATTTCCTCTTTACGAGCTTTTCGAGCTTCTTTTGTCTCTAATAAACTTTTTCTATTTTGCCGAGCCACGCGCATCTGATCCATTTGCTCGGCATATCCGTAGCTCTGTCTGCCAACTACGATTTGTAGTTCATGCATAACCATGAGTAGGCCTGCATTTCCTTCATTGAATAAAATAGCAGCAAGAAATGCCGCTATCTCGATTATTTTGTACCCAGAATGGAGATGTTTTGGAGCTAATCGCCAAACGGCCGAGTTTGGTTTTGTTTGGGTTATGAAAGCCCAAACAAACCCAAACAAAAGACCAAACTGAGCGCTCGTGGATACCTGAGGGCGCTTGGAAGTCGGGCCGGAGAGTCTTTATCATTTATATACACACCGTTGGAAGGAATCCGAATATCGTTTTAGAATTTTCAGGGTGTATTCTTAACATATTTTGCTAACGATTTATGAAAATAAAACAAATTGACTTTTGAAGCATCTAAAGTGGTTGCCCGCCTTAATTCTGAGCTACCCAAACAAGCCAAAACAAAGCCAACCAAACCCACACTCCAACTTCCTACCATTATCGCGAAAAAAAGTACCGATTTTTTTTTGGGCCAGCCTAATATCTTAGATATATATATATAAATAATTGCTATAATACGTGACTGTGGCGAGACTACTACCTTAAAGCCAATTTCCATTGGTCCATTAACTGGTCAGTGTACCCTACTTTACGACTCTCCCATTGACATTCATCGCACACCCCCACCTACGATCCAACAATGGCAACCATTATTGAGCAACGATATTGAAGCTTGCATCGTTGGAACGCAACGAAATATTTTATTTTACTAAATTTCCCAAATTTTCTTCGAAACATTTAAGCCATAAAAATGCCGCGAACATTTTTTAGGCTCCTTATTTAGCGATCCACAACCACAAATCGGCAAATGACGATTTTCGATACTAATAAAAATGAGGAAGTAAAAAAAAATCGTTGCATTCCAACGATGCAAACTTTTAAGTCCATATTGAGCATCGATCCAACGATTGCTCGCAATTTCATGCTCCTCGGCCAAAAAACCCATACCACACAGCGCAAGAATAAAAGTCTAAATTATTTCTCGATAGGTGAGAACGGGCATGGTTACGGTGAGCGACGGCAAGAGCAAGCCTGTGCCGATGCAACTGAACCTGTCCATGGAGGTGCTCAAGCTCCAGCGGGAAGACCTGGAGGTAGGAATCCATCCGTCAGTGGCTCGTCTACGCTTTCGCGGCATCTGTCAAGGCCCGTTGGAACTGGCTGGTTTTGACATGAGGCCAATCTTGTCGTTTCTCGCTAAGAAAAACAACACAGAGGGTACAATGATATCGAAGAGAACAGAATGGATCGTCCTTGGGGCGAGAAATTGATTTCGAAGGGTTCATTTTTGTCAAGTTCATAGTTTTTGCGTTCTCAAGGTCGTCAATCGGTTTTGCAAATGGGAACATGTTTCTTTTTTATCAAGACATTGTAGCTGATATTCAGACGAATCCAACGACCTATGATATCATGACCTTGAAATGATTTTTCACCAAAATACAAATTGTTCATCCCGAGGAAGTAGTCGCACGCTCATGAAGCGTGTCTTCCTCGACTACGAAATGACGATTTTTCGAAGCTCGTTTTTCCCCCCGCGAGCAGTTCCCGGCTTCCTTAGAATCTTCCGATTGTCCGATTCGCGCCGGTGCAGCCTCACAATCCAGCTATATTCGAATCCCTGTAACTTTGGTAATATTTCGAATTACGAAATTTCATTTCGAGGACATATTCTTAAGAGTCTAGACTTTTTAAGAAAAAGCTCCAACAAAAAAACATCGATGTTTTTTTTTTTTGCAAATTTCTAGATTAGAATACTCCCTTAAGAGGCACTATTTGCTTTACCAGCAGGCGGCGAATCACAACAAAGCGCCGTTGGACGCGAAAGAGCGAATGGTCCAGATAACGAGGCAGAAGATTGGCGGACTAGGCCTGAGCATCAAGGGAGGAGCGGAGCACAAGCTTCCGGTGCTCATATCGAGGATCTACAAGGGACAGGCGGCCGACCAGTGCGGACAGCTGTTCGTCGGAGACGCCATCATCAAGGGTACAAAGAACCCAACCCCATCCCCCCCCCCCCACCCCAGCCCTCCTCCGCCGCCACCCCTGTTCTCCTACAATTATACGGTGACCCATTTTCTTACTTCTTTCTGCGCTCAACGATTGTTTCGTTGGATGAGGCGCAAATGTAAATGGATCGTTTATCCAGTTTATCGGAGCGCACAGCTGGAAGGGGCCGCGACAGCTTTTCAATACTTTGACAGACGATACCGTTGCATTGTTCCTGCGGAACACAATGGGACACTATTCCTGTGTTTTGCTTGATTGAATACCTCTCTCTCTCTCTCTCTCTTTCTCTCTCTCTGTATCTTCCATTTCCGTTTTGTTGCTTTTTCATTAGAGTCTCTCTCTCTCTTTCTCTCTCTCTCTCTCTCTCTCTCTCTCTCTCTCTCTCTTGCACACACACACACACACACTCACGCTTACTAGGATAGCGGAAATGTAAACAAGGCTGACGTTTATCGATTTCATTGTGGATTATTCAATATTTTTCTTCGATGAGAATATTGGGATGAGGAGATCGGGATTTTACGGCCAATTAACACACATTGTTGGCAAGTTTGAGTTTTTTTTCTTCGTTGTAAAATTATCGATGAACGATGAAGCTATTGTTGTTTAAGGCGGGCAACCACTTTAGGAGACCGAAAATTAGATGATTTTTTGGATTTTTTTTATTGTGAAAAAAAAAAACGGGAATTTCCGCAACTCTGACAATAATTTATTCATATTTTCATACATCTCTGGTAACTTTTTTCAAGTTATTTCATGCATTAATTAAGGTGTATTCCGCCGTGTCCCTTGGCGTGTCCTCATCGTCGTTGTCGATTTGCGGGAATTGTGCAGCTCGCAATTCGCATCTGAAATAGTCCAACAAATTTTCATACATTCTTGAGATAGTTTTTAAGAACATGAACCTAAATTTCGAAAAAAAAAAAAATGGAGAATTGAATGTTGTAACGTGTTTGAAAAAAAAAAGAATCGATTTTTAGCATTTTTTTCCCGGCATTTTGCAATAATAAATATGTTTTAAACAATCTAATCTTTCCAACTTTAGGTTCGTGTTTTAATAAATTATATTATGTAAACGTGTTTCAAATTTGAAGATGATCCATCAATTAGTTTTTGAGTTATGATTCCGGCAAATTGAAAAAAAATGTCGTTTCGAGAAAAACACGTTTAAAGTTTGACAAACGAAAAACTCAAAGTCAAATGTGTTTAATCAAATGATAAAGTGTCTTACCGATTAATCAGCGATTCCAGCACCATACAGCAGTCCTTCCTCTTCCTCATGCAACTCATTTGAAGCTTGCATTTCCTCTTTACGAGCTTTTCGAGCTTCTTTTGTCTCTAATAAACTTTTTCTATTTTGCCGAGCCACGCGCATCTGATCCATTTGCTCGGCATATCCGTAGCTCTGCCTGCCACGATTTGTAACTCATTCATAACCATGAGTAGGGCTGAATTTCCTTCATTGAATAAAATAGCAGCAAGAAATGCCGCTACCACGATTATTTTGTACCCAGACTGGAGAAGTTTTGGAGCTAATCGTCAAACGGTCGAGTTTGGGTTTGTTTGGGTTACGAAAGCCGAAACAAACGTTTCGGCTTTCACGTTTGTTGTGAACAAACGTGACGACTTACGCTCTTTCGTAAAACATAATGTTCTTCTTCTTTTGTGAAGATTCTTCACGAAAAAACTGAACTCAATTTTTCGATTTGTTAGAAAATCTTTATTGCAAATAAAAGTCAAGAGCCTAGGCTAATAAAACAAACCGATAGAAAAAAAAATTGTATTTTCAAAATTTCAAGCTCACGCAAACCCTTTAATCTTCACTATTTATCAGCCCGTTCGCTTCGATTCTCTTCCTTTCTCGTCTCATTGGAAAAACTCCAATAACTTTGCTTCATCTTCTTCTCGTTCTTCAAGTTCTCCATTTCCTCCGGACCCTCTCCCCCCTGCCCCCCCCCCCCCACCTCACCGTTTCGTTCGAAACCGCGCCACCAGCGTTTGTTCGCCTTTCAATAAAGAATTCTTTGTCTCTCGTATGTTGGCAATCACCGCGACACGAAACATCAGTGAACGGTGAATACATCACCGCCTGCAATCACGACGACGCGGTCAACATCCTCAGGAACGCCGGTGACCTCGTTGTCCTCACGGTCAAGCACTATCGCGCCGCAAAGCCTTTTCTACAAAAAAACGGTGATTACTCTTGTCGCTTTTTATCGTTGCTGGTTTTGTCTCTCTTGGCCTCGCGAGGAGTCCATCGCGGTTGTCACGATTAAGGGGTTACGTGGGTTTCGAAGCAAAAAAATAAAAATCATATTTTCTCTATTTTTCAAAAATATAATATATAAATTATTTAATTCAAAACGTTAAGCTCAAGAGCAACATTTCAACGATATTAAAAAAAAACGTGTCCTCGCGGTGATCAGGAAAACTCATGATAGCTTTATCTGAAATTAAAAAACCAAATTTTTTTCTGTTAGTACACGGAGAGAATTAAATGTTAAAAATTACCGTGCAGTAACGGTAATCAGATGACAAACCTGAAACTTCGCTTATTATTACTGAGTAAAACACAGATTTTCACGAAAATAAAATAAAATTTCTTCTTCAGATAGAACATTTTACCAGATTTTCTCGTAAATTTTCATGTGTAACAAAATACGCAAAACTTAAATTTTAAAAAATATATAATATCAGCTAAATTTTACTGTGCGTTTTATTATTTTATGCCTTTCAAAAATGTCTATAAAAAAGTATCGTCTTTATAACAGTTATTTTAAGATTTATTATAAAATTTAATGAGTGTTACAGGAAAATGTATTGTGCTCTCGGTAAAAATTATCGTGCGCGCTACCCTTCTTGTATAGTAAAATTTTAGCTACGTATTTGAAATTTTCTGTAACGTGAGTTAAAAAAAAAACTTGTCGCATACGAATTATTATGCTTTTCTCACTTGTCACCACATTGAAATATATCACGGTAATTTTTACCGTGAAATTCACGACAAAAATTACTTTTTAATTCTCTCCGTGTAGATAAGTATAGCTCGGGATTGAACGAAGGATTTAAGGGCTTATTCTAGACGCGGTTAAAAAAAAAAATGACGCATATATTGACAACATTTTTTTTACAGATCTTTTATGCACATGGTTAACCCTTTGAAGCATACATTTTTCCTTACGTGCAATCAGCCCAAAACTATGTACTCGGGGGTTTTCGGGGTCGCTGATTACAAATCTGCACTAAAAATTTGAAAATTCAAGATGGCGGATCCAATATGGCGGACCACAAATGCAAAAATTGTTTGATGAAAGCAAAAGTTGGTACTCGGGGGTTTTCGGGGTCGCTGATTACAAATCTGCACTGAACATTTGGAAACTCAATATGGCGGATCCAATATGACGGACCAAAATGCTCAAAGTAGCTCGATGAAGATGAAACTCCATGTGCAGGGGTTTTTTTGAGTCGTTGAATTCGAATCTCAGTTCAAAATTGAACAATAAAAATGGCAGTTCCAATATAGGATAATGAAACACAAATCTGGCTTGGTCACTGATACTAATCTGAGCTTATAATTTAAAAATAACTGATGAACTGAAACATAAAATTCTCTTGATGGAGAGGAAACTCGGTGATTTAGGGTTATTGAAGTGGCTAATTTTGAAACCAGTCAAAATATATAAATTTAAAAAGTTCTAAATTAAAAATTAAAAAAGAAACTCGCTACGTCCGCGCCGTTAGCTCCGGGTAATGCTAAAAGCGTAATTCTATTAGAAATTCAGTATAACAGAATCAACGTATTGAGCAACTCCGATGTTTTAGTAATTCCAGTAAAATCTCCGGTTTGGGTCCGCCATATTGGATTCGCCATTTTGAATTTCTGGATTTTCAGCTCGAATTCGTAATCAGCGACCCAAAAAACGTCTCTGAATTCATTTTTTGTGCATGGTTTACCTGCTAGATTAGGCACAATTACATTTATTGTATAAAAAACGCGTTTTTTTTTGTACTGTAGTGATGATCAACATCCACTAAGTGCAACATAAGCCCTTAATAGTGATATTGTAGTAACAATTGATCTCCTAACATCCTAAATATACATTTACATTCGTCGTTGTGCGCTAAAAAATTTTCTTTATTCAAGAAAAACAGAGTGGAAGTAGGTGACACACCAGTATGTCACTATGCTTCAAAGGGTTAAGTATATGTAAAAGAAAAAAAAACAGAAATATTAACAAATGGCGGAGATATAACATAATAAAGCAATGTATTTTTTTTGCGCGCGCGTTGATGGTGAAAGTTCTCGGCATCGATGTGGGTGTCTGAAAAAAAAAAAATAAACATATTTATAATTGCATAATGAATGTATCTTCAGTGTGAACCAACAATATTATTTAAAAAAAAAATTATTATAATAAAAATTCGAAACTTAAAATTTTTTTACTCAATTTTCTGTCGGTATTTTATTTTTATTTTTTTGTGTCATTGAAATTTTTGTTTCTGTGGTTCACACGATAGGTGATGATACTAAGAATATTTTGTAAAAATTTCAAAGCGATCTGAACCTTCGTTCAAGATTTAGAACTTTCACAAGGTTCAAAAAAGTGAATCGTGGAAAAACGGCTTTGAAGTTGGCGCTCGGGCGCGCCGCGCGGTATCTATTATAAATGCAATCTTACCTTGTTTAACAGCATCCTGCGCTATTTCAATTCTGTAAAGCACAAAATATTCCTAACCGTTCAGGCTGATGGAATCAAAAATAATTAAAGAATGCAAAATTTTGAATTTTTTTTGCCTATACAAGGCCTTAAAACTCTGGGAGAATATTCTAGACATATTGTACTATTAGATAATGAAATTTAAAAAAAAATATGAATTTTTTTTCGAAATTTTCAAACCCACGCAACCTCTTAATGCAAAAATCTCAGCTGCATCTAATCGGAACACTGACGCGACCACGGTAACAGAGAAAGAAGAGGAGAAGCTGGACAACTGCGCGAACGGGGACGCGGACGAGGAATGGGCCACGCCGAACAGACGATCGGCCGGAAGTCCAAAGTCGGGCCACAGCAGACACGGCTCCAACGCCTCGTCCTCGTCATCGGGCCACGCGAAAAAGTGGATCGACGTCATAACGGGTGAGACTCACGGGAATTCAAGGGAGGTTTCTATACTCTGTTGGATCAAAAATATGTTCGATTTTTCACCAACTTTTTTAGACGAAAAATATTATATAGAATGTTGAAATTTGTTATGTTTACCAAGCGGACTTTATCGAACGTGATAATAGTTCTTAAAGTTTGGGAAAACATGGCACTGCGAGTGGGAGGAGCCACGCATGTCACAATTTTGATTATTTTAATATTTATTTATTTACTTATTTTTTGACGATAATCAGTCTTGCACATAAAAAAAACATCAAGTCTTTTTAATTGAAAAATAATTAGGTACGTTTCTCTTTTTATCTAATAAATCGACAGTTAAAATAAAAGTTCCTATTAAGGGGCTTTACCAGTGTGTACGCTGAAAATTTGGGTGATTTTCGAGAATTTTTTGGAAGAAAAGTACTCAATTAAATGTTTCGGAAAATTAAGAATATATTTGGCTATATTTGACCTATATTGCATAATTTTTTCATAGAAAAATATTGAGATCCAAGCGACTTGTGCGCTGCCTTCGGAGGCGCCAAAAAAAAAAAAGTTCCTCCACTGCTGACACGATTTCGGCCGATTGAGTAGCTGAAACCGAAAAAGGAAAAAAAATGTCGTTAAACTGGAAGGTATTTCCTGTACAATGACGTAGGATTTTCGAAAAATATCAAAATCTAACGAAATGGCGTAGTTACGAAAAAAAAAGTCTGTTTTCTTGCCTATAAAATGGTCGTTTTTTTTTTCAATGCCAAATCGTCAATTTTCATCCAATCAATAATATCCTACGTCATTGCAGAGTAAATATATTCAAGAGTACTCAGTTCAAATTTCAAGTCAATCGGATAATTGCTCTTTGTGTTACAATGTCAGCAAATTTGAAAAATCTCATTTCGAGAAAAACGCGTTTAAAGATTTAACTATCGATTTTTGCGAGATGAAATGATATTTGCAAGATAAAATGATTTTTACAGGATATTCTTGAAAGTATAGATTGTCGAAAAAGGCAACAAAAAAATCGATTTTTTGAAAGTGTCACACTGGTATAGCCCCTTAAAGAGGTACGGTCATCAAGGAGACCGTCAATCATCAATGCAACTTTCGGGCCTGAAATTTTTATATGACGTTGACTTGTCTTTACTTGTCTAACAGCCGTTGTTATTCCACAAATGAGAACATTGAGAACAATGGAAGAAACGCATCCGGTCGAAAGACAATAGTATTCTTTGAAATTTCGGCATTCACAAAAGATATTGAGAGCCTTTTTAAGGGGTTACGTGGGTTTCGAAGCCAAAAAAAGCATATTTTCTCTATTTTTAAAATATATATATATATAAATTATTTTATTCATAATGTTAGGTACATAAAAGAGCAACATGTCAACAGTGTTTAAAAAAAATTTCATCCAAAAATTTGGGAGGTTCAGCCGGTGGGACCTGGTTTCCGTAGACCCTGAAAAAAAAGTGTCCTCGTGGTCGTCAGGATAACTCATGATAGCTTTATCTGAAATTAAAAAAGCCAATTTTTTTTCGTTAGTAGATAACACATGGGTCATTAAGGCCGTTTTCTAGTCTAGAGTGCCAAAATTTGGGGATTTTTCAACATGCGATTAAAAAAAAAAAAACAAAAAATATTTCCGTATCTATCTTTTTACCACATATTTATACATCCTTTGACATTGTATAAAAAAATTGGCGAAAAAAAAAATCCATAATTCTGGTAGATGCAGGCTGTTAAAGTGGGGGTGGAAAAAAAAACGGCCTCTCCTGGTTGACATGATTCCAACCCTCCTGGTCATCTGAAAAAAAAAAAATAGATTCTTAATTAGTAAGGATGTCATTATAGCCCCTACCTCAGGCAAAAAAAAAAAATTCGCAAAATGGCGGCTGTTTAAAAAAAAAGGTCATTTTTTGCCGTTTTTTTCACGATGATTTTTTTAAAATAATTAGTAACAAAATTTCGCGATAAATCTGGTAGGGGCGATAGAGGGGTGTACAGAGAAGGTCCACAAAAAATTTCAAGTAAATCGGTTCATTACAACTTGAGATATCATGTCAACCGTCTCGAAAAAAAAGTAGTTTCGAGAAAAACGCGTTTAAAGATTCGAGTACAGTTTCAGGCAGTCTAAGTCATATAATGGTACATATACTTACATTTCGTTAATCGGCGATTCCTGATCCATAAAATACTCCTTCTTCTTCAAAATCGAAGGCTTTTGATGTTTTTCGATGATGAGAAGTTCAGAGTTCAGAGCGGTGAATCCGCTGTTCATCACGGTTAAGTTTCCACCTCACCAATCACAGCTGTAACTCCGTTAATATTTGGAATTTCCTTTGGAGGGTATATTCTTGAAATACTAAACATTGAAAATATGCAAAAAATCGATTTTTTCAAAATTCTAGACTAGAAGACGGCCTTAAGTCCCGGGACTAACCAGTAAAAACACATTTTTTCGGCAAAATTCGACTTTATTCATCACCATAGTCATCTTCCATAGCGACACAATCATTCCAACGTTTTTCTAAACTTTCGATGTTCCTTTCCGGAACTTTAAAAAAAATGTTGTCCGTAAACTTTTTCGCCGTTAGTATTACATCATGCGAGCTCTGTTGTGAACAAAAGTAATTCGTGTCAGGCCGTTCCGTCCCCAGGCCGGAAAAATGTGTTAGCTACACGTCAATGATGTCACACCGCCATAATTGTTACAATAAAGCCACAAATTCTTTTTCAGTGCCCCTGATGATGGCGTACGTGACGAGATACATATTCGGCACGGACAAGCTTCGACGGAACGCGTTCGAGGTTCGAGGCCTGAACGGTGCACGAACGGGTGTCATACATTGCGACGATTCCGGTATATTATCGCAATGGTTGAAATACATAACCGACAATATAACGGGCCTTACGCATCTACAGATGAAGCTTTACAATCGTAATTTCGGTGTTGGCGAGCGTATCGAGTACATGGGTTGGGTGAACGAGGCAGTTAGCAACAGTAATCAGCCGTGGCAGAGTTACAGGCCACGTTTTCTCGCGTTAAAAGGCCCCGATTTGTTGTTGTTCGAGACACCGCCGTGCAACATCGGCGATTGGTCACGATGCGCGCTCACCTTCAAGGTCTATCAGACGATGTTTCGTGTGATGAGAGAATCGGAGAACGTTGACGAGAGGCAGCACTGCTTCTTGGCGCAGAGTCCCGGCAAAGCGCCGCGCTACTTGAGCGTCGAGACGAGACAAGAATTGTTGCGCGTCGAGGCGGCATGGCATACGGCCGTATGCTCGGCTGTAATACATCTCAAGAGTAAAACTTTCACGGTGACGTTTAACGCCAAGAGCGCCGGTCTTACTCTCGAATGGACTCAGGGATTCTCTCTCGCTTACGATAACATGAGCGAAGTCGTGTGGCGTTACAAATTCTCGCAGCTACGAGGCTCCAGTGACGACGGCAAGAGTCGCTTGAAATTACACTTTCAAGAGATCGACAGCGTCGCCATCGAGACCAAAGAATTGGAATGCTCACAGCTCCAGAATTTGTTGTTCTGTATGCACGCTTTTCTCACTGCGAAGCTGGCCGCGGTCGATCCAACGTTCTTGACCTCGACGACCCCGTAAAACTCTCCTCTACCTTCCCTCGTCCTCCCCCTCACCTACCAGCCCTCCGAAAGCGAACCTCGCTCACTCGTCAACCGACGACAAACCCTTCACTTCACATCGCCAACAATTTAACACGCGCAACGACTAGCGGATCACCACGTATTCGTGTCCTCGAGAGAGAGAGAGAGAGAGAGAGAGAGAGAGAGAGAGAGAGAGAGAGAGAGAGAGAGAGAGAGAGAGAGAGAGAGAGAGAGAGAGAGACACCAAGGACTCGTAGCTAATTGAGTTGTTAAAAAAGAAATGTTCGATTTTTTTTTAGAATTGATCTTTTGTGATAATAAGGCCTTATATACGCGATTTCGCGGATTTTCGAAGATACTTTTCTAGACGCGGTTAAAAAAAAATGACGCACATATTGACAACATTTTTCTTACAGATCATTTATGCACATGGTTAAGTATATGTAAAAAAAAAAAATCAGAAATATTAACAAATGGCGGAGATATAACATAAAGCAATGTATTTTTTTTTGCGCGCGCGTTGATGGTGAAAGTTCTCGGCATCGATGTGGGTGTCTGAAAAAAAAATGAACATATAATTGCATAATGAATGTCAGTGTGAACCAACAATATTGTTTAAAAAAAATTATTATAATAAAAATTCGAAACTTAAAATTTTTTTACTCAATTTTCTGTCGCTATTTTATTTTTTATATTTTTTTTGTGTCATTGTAATTTTTGTTTCTGTGGTTCACACGATAGGTGATGATACTAAGAATATGTTGTAAAAATTTCAAAGCGATCCGAACCTTCGTTCAAGAGTTAGAACTTTCACAAGTTTCCAAAAAGTGAATCGTGGAAAAACGGCTTTGAAGTTGGCGCTCGGGCGCGCCGCGCGGTATCTATTTTACGCTCTAAACGCTGTAACTAACAATTTTTCGAATTTTTCAATTCTGTGAAGCTTAAAATATTCCTAATCGTTCAGGCTAATGGAATCAAAAATAAAAAAAAAATGAAAAATTTCGAAATTTTTCGCGTATACAAGGCCTTAAAAGCGAATGTCAAAAGGACTTTTCTTTGAAATAATTCTTAAGATAATTATTAATTGTTTTTATATCACGATAATTCAAATTGTAGACGTTGGCGCGAAATGTCACGCTATCGGCGCTGCCGCTTGTGACGTCACCGCTCGAACGCGACCGAATAGGCTATGCGTACGGCTTACACGCGACTGGATACAAAAGTAAAATTTTGTGTCATTCAACATCTAAAAACCTCGAGGATTCGGAAAAAGTCGAAATATAGTTTAATTTTCGTGCAACGATGTGTGAAAGTGGATTCGTGAAAGCAAATTCGAGTAATTTACCGAGCGTGGATAACTGAACGTTATTAGGTCGGGAGAGGCTTGATAAATTGTGTCAGTTATTGCCGCAACGTATCATTTTGAAAAAGACGTATTAAAAAAAAAAATAATCCAATACAGTTTATGTTGTAACACGTTTACACTGGCATCAAAGTGGTATTCACAGCAAAAATAAGTGAACGATGATTTCGTGTTGACACGTCGTGCTGCATCGAACCACAGATTTCGACGTTTTGTGTCTTGTGACACATTCAGAAATATCTATTAGGCGCACTCTTTTCGTCGTATTTGTACAAAGAGGAACGAAACAATGCTTATACGATTTTGTCGTTGCCATCGTTGACAGTATACTCGTATCACACGATTAGTTCGTATACTGGCGTTCGAGCGGTGACGTCACAGAGCGCTCGGGTAACTTCGGATGCTCTCGGCGCGTTTTTGCCGAGCCGAACGAAACAACAATTTCAAAGTGCTGTATCATTGTTAATTGTTGATAAAAAAAAGACAAATACTTCGCCTTAAAGACCGCACATGATCTTGACAATGAAAAAAAAGTCACTTAATGACGCAATTGGAAAGTTGAACGTCTTCGAACAATATTTTTTGGCCTTAAATACATTCGTGCCAGTTTCGAGCCCTTCGACTCGTTTTTTTTTATGCGATATTCCCACTCGATTGATTTGACAGCTAATTGACAGTTGCGAAATTCGATCACGCACTTCCAAAGCCGAGTCTTAAAGTTAAAAAAAAAATCCTTTTTTTTTAATCAATTAGAGGCTCTGAAAAATGTCCTCTTTAATTTTATTCATGAAATGAATACACGCATTAAAAAAAAACTAATTTGCGGCAACATAATAATATCGAGATCTTTGCGAGAGCTTCTCGAAGCTGCGAGCCTCAGTTTTGGACATTTTCAATCGAATTCGACGGAGATCAATCAGCTGTTGAGCTTCCTTGGGACATTTGTTCGGGTCATTGAGTTTCAAAGCAAAGAGCGAATTTTTCACGCATATCAAATGCGAGAAAAAATGATCTTTATATCACATTTATATTATGGCAATAAGGAAAGGACACTTGGCACTTTTTTCTGCCTAATAATATTGTTCGAAGACACAAGAGTATTTTTTTTTTCGACACAATGTAAAAAAAATGTATATATGTTGCAGTTGAAACTCGTTTTGAGTTGAGACGCGTTTTACGCGTTGGGAAACTGTTCTGACTGGACGTCTTCGTGACACGTAATTTTTTCTAGTGAAAACTAAAATTTATGTTTAGAAACCCAAACAAACCTGTTCGGACTAAACGTCTTCGTTGCAACTAATTTTTTCTTGTGAAAAGTAGAATTTATTTTTATAAACCCAAACAAACAAACCTGTTTTGACTGAACGCCTTCTTTGAAAATAATTTTTCCCAGTGAGAACTTAGAATTTATGTTCAGAAACCTGAACAAACCCAAACAAACGACTCGTTCTGACTGACCGTTTTCGTTGCAACTAATTTTTCGTAGTAAAAATTATAATTTATGTGTAAAAAAGCAAACAAACCCAAACGAACCTTTTCTAACTGAATACCTTCGTTACAACTAATTTTTCCGAGTGAAAACTAGAATTTCTTTTTAGAATTCTAAACAAACCCAAACGAAGCCTTTCTAACTGAACATCTTCGTTACAACTAATTTTTTCTACTGAAAACTAGAATTTATGTTTAGAAACCCAAACAAACCTGTTCGGACTAAACGTCTTCGTTGCAACTAATTTTTTCTTGTGAAAAGTAGAATTTATTTTTATAAACCCAAACAAACAAACCTGTTTTGACTACGCCTTCATTGAAAATAATTTTTCCCAGTGAGAACTTAGAATTTATGTTCAGAAACCTAAACAAACCCAAACAAACGACTCGTTCTGACTGAGCGTTTTCGTTGCAACTAATTTTTCGTAGTAAAAATTATAATTTATGTGTAAAAAACCAAACAAACCCAAACGAACCTTTTCTAACCGAATACCTTCGTTGCAACTAATTTTTCCGAGTGAAAACTAGAATTTCTTTTTAGAATTCTAAACAAACCCAAACAAACCCTTTCCAACTGAACATCTTCGTTACAACTAATTTTTTAAATGTGAAAACTAGAATTTTTGTTCAAGAACCCAAATAAACCCACACGGATTCAGACAAACCCAAACCAACTCAAACTTTCAGTCAGTTCAGTCAGAACGGATTTCCACCAGTTTTCTTTTAAATTAAAAACAGGTTTCAACTGTAACATATGTTCTTTGAGTTCTGAGAATAGTTAGAAAAAAAAACCTAAATCGGCGAAAAACCAAATGACCTCAGCGTGGTGTCCGTCTCGTCTGCGCGCGCGCGCGCGCGCGATCGTTATTTCGTTGTTTTTAATTCTTGTCTCCTTTTTATTCCGGCGATATCTCCCGCCACGGCGATCGCAGACCTGTCTCTGGTGTGAATGAATCCGGCGGAAAAGAAAAAACGCGTTCGACTAGTCACTGATTCCAAAAATATGAGTGGTAGAGAAAGAGATATAAAGATAGACGATGGACGACAGTTTCTTTTTTTTTTCTTTTCTTTTCGCTTTCGGACAATTAATCTCTAACGACGAAAATTTTAGTACCCAGATAAAGCCGAAGAAAAAAAAAAGAGAAAGAAAAAAGAACTGTTGATTCCAACGTTTTTGCGCTCGCCCATGGGGGAGAAATCGATTGCACAAAATACGTCGGGCTAATCGTTGTTTACTTGGAAAGGATCTTTCATTTAATTTTTATATCGCTATTATAAGTAGATCCATAAGTAAATATAGACATATACACACGTACATTCGTATATATTAGATTGCGTTGAAAGAAAATCAAGTCTTAGCTATGAGCAATATTCTTACAAGGGGACTTTGCCAGGCACGCAATCGATTTCGGGACTTCTTTTCAGGGTAGTGTAGGGTTTGGTCCCAAGTGTCATCCCTTGCCACCGTTCACCCTGGTGGGCCCTCGTTTTCGCGAAATCGACCAAACAAAATATGTGTGACGATTTTTGAACCTCGAAAATAACAAGAATTTTCGAAGGGTTCGAGTCTTGCTACCGCTATTTTGTTTTTTTTCCAATCGAAACGCTTGTAAGCGTTATTTTTATTTATTTACTTAAATTTAAATCCAACTTATTTATATTGCGTTTAGAATTCTTGCCCGCGTGTATTGTAATATTGTAATTACCGTTTAAAAAAATGTTGTATATTCAATTTTTTTTCTCGTATTTTCTTCATCTAGTTTGTAATTATTGCTCGCTTTTTTTTTATTGCTTCTATTAAATTCTATTATTGTTAATATGAGGAAATGAAAAAAATGATCGCTCTGTCGATTAAATGAACATACAAAACACTATATTCACGTTATGTGGGGAAAGTGTATGTAGACGAAAAAAGGAATCGTAGAAAACCAAAATTCAAATGAAAAGCGTAAATAAAATAATAATTGTATTGGGAGTACAAATTAATTCGGTCCGTTTTTTTTTTGTGGTAAAAAATCCATTTATTTCAAAATAAAAGGTACGAGTAGATTAATCAAAGTATTGTCCATCGCTGGCTACTACTTTTTCCCACCTCTCAGGCAATTTTCGAATTCCATCTCGAACAATAAGTCTCGTCTTTTGAGGCGATCCAAGTGCCGAGCCAATTTTCGATTTTTGCGAAAGAAGTGAAGCGGTGAGCTGCTAAATCCTGCTGCATCCGTCGGAACAACCAGTAATCAGAAGGAGCAATGTCCGGAGAATACGGCGGTTGCGGTAAAATATCCCATTTGAGCGTTTCCAAATATTTTGTTTACGACTTTTGCGACACGAGGCCGAGCGTTGTCATGCAGAAGAATAATTTTGTCATGTCTTTGCCTAGTATTCCGGCCGTTTTTCTCGTAATGCACGGCTCAAACGAATCAATTGTAGTCTTTACCGATCGCCCGTAATGGAATCGCCAGGTTGTAGCAGCTCATTGGGCTCATTTGGCTGTCCAGGGCGAGGCTTGTCTTCAACGCTGAAATCACCGTTCTTAAAGCGTCGAAACCATTCCCTACATGATTTATCAGTTGGAGCATCATCACCATAAACTTCAACAAGCATTCGATGCGCTTCAGCTGCACTTTTCTTCCAATTAAAGCAGAAAAGTAAAACTTCCCGCAAATGCTGCTTAGTTGACACAAAATTTTGACATATTCAACACAGTAAAAAACAAGGTTTTTCATGGAACTCAAAGCAATATAAACTGAATGTTATTGACAGATGTCAAACCTCTCTGAAACCACCGAAATCAGCTGTCACTATGAAACATTCATAACAGCCAGAGCCATCTCTTGAAAACGGACCGAATTAATTTGTACTCCCAATATTAATACAGACGAAAATATCAAACTATAGAAGAAAATTCATTTAACAAAAGAAAATATATAAGAACAATAAAAAAAACGAGCAATAATTTCAAACTAGATGAAGAATATAAGAAAAAAAATTAGATGTACAAAATTTTTGAAACGATGATTACAATCACGCGGGCAAGAATTCTAAACGCAATATAAAAAAGTTGGATTTAAATTAAAGTAAATAAATAAAACGTTTACAAGCGTTCTGATAGAAAAAAAAAAATTCCGTAGCAGGACTCGAACCCAAAACCAGCAGCGTAATAGCCGAAGACCTTAATCGCAAGGCTATCGCGCCGCTTCGAAAATTCTTCTTATTTTCGAGGTTCAAAAATCGTCACACAAATTTATGTTTGGTCGATTTCGCGATAACGAGGGCCCACCAGGGTGAACGGTGGCAGGGGTTGACACTTGGGACCGAACCCTACACTACCATGAAAGGACGTTCCGAAATCGATTGCGTGCCTGGCAAGGTCCCCTTCTTAGGTGAGAAAAAAAAAAACAATTCGTGGCAAATTTGAGCTTCAACCCTTGGAATTGGGCAGCTCAAGAATGGTAGGAATTTTTTTTTTCATACGTGATACTATTGTACGAACTGGTTTTTTTTTCTTTCGCACTCTAATATATATATATATACAGGGTGGACCACGCAACGTGTGCACCTCTTTTACGACCAAAATATGCGTTGCACGCAAAAATGTTTTATACAAAAGTTACATGGTTTATAAAGCTACACTATGTGGTGCATTTATTTTTTTTATAGGTGGAGGCGCTTCGAAGATTTGAAGGTCAACTTTATTTTTTCAAATGGAATGCTATATTTTTTATAGCGCAATGTGATAGAGTATCGAATTCTGAGTAAAAAAGTATAGACCTTTATTAGCCCTAGAGTTAATAGCAAACGAGTAATTTCACTTTATTACTTAAAAATTTTCTTCACGTAATATCAAGTTGGAGATTCAAATCTACTACAAATTTCTGAATGGCAGTGTTTACATCACAGTGTTTATCAATATGAACACATTTACCACATCACACACACACTTATCATTATTCACAATCTTCTCAATGATTGTAATCCAGTATTAAAGTATCCTTCGGTGATTGTGCGTGATTATTATCAGAAAGATAAAAGTGAAAATGAATGAATGAATCTCCAACTTGATATTACGTGAAGAAAATTTTAAAGTAATAAAGTGAAATTACTCGTTAGCTATTAACTCTGTGGCTAATAAAGGTCTATACTTTTTTACTCAGAATTCGATACTCTATCATATTACGCTATAAAAAATATAGCATTCCATTTGAAAAAATAAAGTTGACCTTCAAATCTTCGAAGCGCCTCCACCTATAAAAAAAATAAATGCACCACATAGTGTAGCCTTATAAACCATGTAACTTTTGTATGAAACATTTTTTTGTGCAACGTATATTTTGGTCGTAAAAGAGGTGCACACGTTGCGTGGTCCACCCTGTATGCGTGTTCGAAATTGCGATGTCGACCAAGTCGCCGTAAATTCTCGAAACGCGTTTTCATTATTTTTCACGCGAAGAAGAAAAAAAGGACACAAACCGAATACGAATATATCGAAGAGAACGAAATAATCGTGCACGTTTATCATAAGAAAGAAAAAACTAAACCCAAACAATGAAAACGCTCTCTCTCTCTCTCTCTCTCTCTCTCTCTCTCTCTCTCTCTCTCTCTCTCTCTCTCTCCCCCCCCCCCCCCTCTCTCTCTCTCTCTCTCTCTCGCGCTCGTCTCGATCGTTTCGTGCAACAGCTCCACATATACGAAATAAGTTTATAATGCCAGTATTAAATGGGCGTCGTTTGCGTGGAAAGTACGACGTCGCAAAGCTACACGATAGAGTCTCGCGGACAAGAAGGAAAAAAAGTTAAGCGAGAAACGAGCGCAACGTTGTTTTCGATAGATCGAGTTGTTGGCCGTTTACCTAGGTGTTAGGTAACGTGACGATTGGGAGAAAGAATCATCCGATCGATGGACGGCCTTTTCTCTAGCTCTTATCCCAAATTACAATTAATGCCTCGTCGATAATTCGACACAATTTCGAATTGTCACGTCGCTCTCATCGCCCAATCATTTGCACATATTTTTCCATCGACTTTCTTCCCGTTTTTTTTTTTTTTTTTTAGTTTACTTCTATTTTCACGCGACTAAACACTTTCCCGGGGCGGAAGGATAAAAGGGGGAGTAAAATCCTAGAGGCACACGAATGTGTCTTCACGCTCGTGTAATACGAGCCTCGTTCGGATTTAGTAGACTTCCTCGACCTAGCGGCCTTTTCTCGAATCATATAGAATTCGTAATTGCGATAATAGCAAATGCAATAAGTACCGGTACTATCGTGAAGACTCGCGAAATCCTTGTCTACACTATTTTTCTTTTAGTTATATGTTTATATATATATATATATATATACAGTACTGGACAAAAAAAGTACACACTAGACGAAATTTCTTACCGCACTAAAATTTACATAGCGGACTCAAAAATAAAGGTAATTGAATTTCCCAAGTGGCGTTTTAGAGAGGATGAGTTTACCTTTATTTTGCTTTTTTCGAAAATTCTCTACGATTTTTTTTCGCCCCGGTACGCACTTTTGAATGGAGCCATTTTTCGGCTGTTTATTGGCCGTCGAAAATGAACTGCAGAGTTTGTAGAAAATTTTTTCCTCGTTTTTTTTTCCATGGTAAACTTAAAAAGGATTTTAAAACCTACATTTTTGTTTTTTAGAAAGTTTCGTACGATTTTTTTTCGCCCCAGTATTGCATTTTTAGCGAAAAAAGACAGGTTTCAGAAAACAAGGCGTCATCGAACAACTATAGGATTTTAGAGAAAATGTCAAGAAGGTAAAAAGTTGCATGGGTTCACACTGGAGTGGCTAGAATTTTTTCAGATTTTTTTTTTTACATTTTTTTGTACAATTTTTGTTTGGAACTTTGATGAGTGGAGAGGCTCTACTTGGGAATTATGGGATCTAGGATAATATATTGAGAAGGGAAATTTATTTACATATTCATTTTTAATTAACAACAATTTTTTAGAATTTTTTTTCATTTAAAAAATTTGTTTATTTTAATTTTCAAAAATAAAAAAAAACATCTAGAATAATTGTAGTTAATTAAAAATGAAAATGTAAACAGATGTCCTTTCTTAATTGTCCTAGACCCCATAAATCCCAAGTGGAGCCTCTCCACTGATCAAAGTTCCAACCAAAAATGGTAAAAAAAAAATGTCAAAGAAAAATTCCGAAAAAATTATAGCCACTCCAGTGTGATTCCATGCAACTTTTTACCCTCTTGACATTTCCCCTGAAACCCTACAGTTCTTCGATGACACCTTTTTTTTTCTAAAACATGTCTTTTTTAGCTCCAAATGCAATACTAGGGCGAAAAAAAATCGTACGAGACTTTCTAAAAAATAGAAATGTCGGTTTTGATATTCTTCTTAAGTTTCCCATGGAAAAAACCGAGGAAAAAATTTTCCACAAACTTTGCAGTTCATTTTCGACGGCCAAAAAATCGCCGAAAAATGGCCACGTTCGAAAGTGCGCACCGGGGTGACAAAAAAATCGTAGAGAATTTTCTAAAAAAGCAAAATAAAGGTAAACTTGTCCTCTTTAAAACGCCACTTGGGAAATTCAATTACCTTTATTTTTTAGTCCGCTAGGTAAATTTTAGTTCGGTAAGAAATTTCGACTTGTGCGTACTTTTTTTGTCCAGTACTGTATATATATATACATACGTACACATAGATTCGAATATACATACGTACATACATAAGAGGATCGTTTGGAAAAGTTTCCGGCCTTTCAACGAAAAAAAAAAACACATCGAAGCAAAACAAAATTTATTTCTCGGCCTAGTCTCCCTTCAATTCGATACATATGGTCAAACGCTTCTCCCAATCTTTTAAACCGTCAGAAAAAAAATTGATTGTCCAAAAATACTGGTTTACAGCGTCTTCCACCTTGGCGTTAACCTATATTTTTTTCCCCCGAGGTACCAGCGCGTCAAAGTTGCATCTTGAAGTAAAAAATCATCATTTAACGAAATAAATGGATTAATAAATAATATTAAACAATTAGATATACTTACATGAGTTTTTACAAATTGTATGAACTAAGAATTGTTACATTAAACATGTAGTTGCAGTAATTATGACGAAACACATTATTTTTACTCGATCATTCAACAGCACGATTATGGCCTCGTGCTGTTGAATGATCGAGTAAAAATAATGTGTCTCGTCATAATTACTGCAACGACATGTTTAATGTAACAATTCTTAGTTCGTACAATTTGTAAAAACTCATGTAAGTATATCTAATTGTTTAATATTATTTATTAATCCATTTATTTCGTTAAATGATGATTTTTTACTTCAAGACGCAACTGTGACGCGCTGGTACTTTGAAAATTTCATCGTTGCAAAACGCCCAATTTTTTGTAGAATACCTATGACTATAGGAAAGATATATGCCAAGTTTCAGATTTTTCAAAATACTATTTAGGTGGGGGCAAAAAAAAAGTGTAGTAGGTCCGAGTTTCCATTGAAACTAAATGGGAAAATTCACGGCCTTGGCGGGAGTACTTTGAGTTGGCCTACAGGCTCCAGCTTTCGCGTACTTTTTTATTTATTTATTTGAAAACTTTTTCCGCCTTGTCCGCAGGAAAATTAAAATACACCCCAAATAAGGACCACCCTACTGGGAGCTAGATCTGGCGAATATAGTGCGGAAGCAATTCAAACTTCACTTTCGTTCAATTTTGACATCGCGACCATTCACGTGTGAACCCGAGCGTTATCCTTGTGAAACAGGACTTTTTCCTTGGCCAAATGCGCACGTTTTAATTTTTCTTAATTGTGGCCTTCAATTAATCCATCAATGCAGCGTAGTACTGTCCGTTGATTTTTTCACCCTTTGCAAGGTAATCGATAAGAATTCATTCCATTCAATTTCATTCATTAATTTTCTCATATTGAAATCTTGATGTAAAATCTTGAGCGTCCGTTCAGATGATATCCCACAAGCTTCAGCATAACAGCATCCTTAACAGTCAATCGGCGATCGTTCATCACAGTGTCGATGCACGAAATCGACCATTTCGTCAGTTGTAGCGGTTTTTGGACGCCCGAAACGTTGCTCGTCTAAAATCCTCGTACGATCACGATTGTACTCGGCCACCTAATACTTGACCGCTGTAAATGAAAGGGAGGCTTCACCGTATACAGAGTCTTAGGCATCTTTTATTTCCTGAGTCTTTTTTTTCCTTTCAAATGAAGGAACTTTATCACTGCGCCATACTCGGTATTTTTTTTTCATCGCTGACAAATAACGTCAGCTGGCGAGTTTGGAAGAGTGCCATAGACAAAGTAATGATCCGACTTGAAATTCTTACGGTTTATATATTAGGTGTGTGAATTAATTTTTACAGTTTTTTTTTCCATACTTGCGGCTTATTAAAAAATAGACAAAACCGTGTTTAATCCGGGTAATATCCCCCGTTGCTTTCTACAACCTTCTGCCACCGATCTGGTAGCATACAGATACCATCACGATATAAGCTGGCTGGTTTCGAGGCGATAAAGTCATCGACGAATTTCCTAATATCTTCGACTTCTCGGAAGTGGCTCCCTCTTAAGCTGTGCGCCATTGACCGAAATAGGTGATAGTCGGATGGGGCCAAGTCCGGTGAATATGCCGGATGAGGAAGAACTTCCCAGCCCAGGTTTAAAATAGTTGTTTGGGTCGTACGAGCAACGTGAGGTCGAGCGTTATCAAGCAGGAGAATGACTTTTCGCCTTTCGTGTCCTGTGAATGGCCTTTTTTGCTCAATTGCTTCGCTTAAACGATTTAATTGGTCATTATATCGTTCTGCAGTGATCGTCTGACCCGGTTCTAGAAGTTCATAATAAAGAACACCCTTATGTCCCACCAGATACACAAAAGCATTTTTTTGATGTTCATTTGCGGTTTGGGAGTTGATGTTGTTGGTTCTCCAGGCTCCACCCATGATTTTTTCCGCTTGGGATTCTCATAAAGGATCCATTTTTCATCCCGCGTTACGATTTACCAGAGAAAGTTCTTCCTTCGTTGTTTGCTAAGCAACCAAAGACACGTGTTCATCCGTTGTCCGAGGTCATATTCGGTAAGTTCATGTGGGACCCATTTCCCGAGCTTCTGAATTTTTCCCATCGGGTGTAACCTCTTGGCAACGGTTGATCGATCAACTCCTAGTTGGGCTGCAAGTTCTTCTTGTGTCTGTGAAGAATTTTGGACCAGTAAAGTTTCCAAATCGTCGTCCGAAAATTTTTCAGGCTGTCCAGTACGCGCACGGTCACTGAGTTTGAAATCATTGTTTCTAAAACGTTTAAACCAATAATTGCATGTTTCGTATGACACAATACTCTTCCCGAACACAGAACAAATTGACTCCCACGCTTTGGTGGCACTTTTTCCTTGTTGGAATTCGTAAAGGATGCAGTGGCGAATGTGCAGCTTATCGGTTGCCATTATTCTTGCTACTTTATTTTAAGGTTATGATGCTCGCCCAATAAATTCATACAGCGTCTTGAACAGGGCTATGCCAATACTTTAAAATCCTAAAAGAACGTTGAAATATTTCAACTTGAAATAGGATTCCCAGCCTGCTAGAAAAATCTGTAAAAATTAATTCACACACCTAATATATCGAGGCCATCTATTGGGTAGCGAAAGACATTTTTTTCCACTATCACTTTTTTTTTTATAAGGCTGGATGCTTTTCAAATGACTCTTCTACATACATACATACATGCATACATGCATACATACATACATACATAGATACATACATACATACATACATACATACATATATACATACATACATACATACATACATACATACATACATACATACATACATACATACATACATACATACATACATACATACACTACCGTCCAAAAGTTTGGAAACACTCGACCCAGTTCCGAGCCACACAAGAAGTTTCATCGCTCTTTGAAAAATGACGATATCTCAATTTACCAAGCCGCGTTTCAAAAGGGACATATTTAGGTTCATTTAGCTTTTTTCAAAAAAATTTTACGATTTTTTTTGAACCCGGTACACACTTCGAAAGATGGTCGTTTTTTGGCTTTTTTTTGGGGGTTGAAATTTTAGCGCACGACTCGTGAAAAAACATTTTAACCGTTTTTCCCATGAAAAACGTAAAGCGGGGAGTACAAGATTCAATTTCGTTTTTTTTAAAGTTTCGTACGATTTTTTTTTCGCATAAATATTCAACTTTTTGCAAAAAACGACCATATTTAAAAAATGTAGCCTAACTCTGAAACTACTAGGTTTTCGTAAAACTACTAAGAGGGTAAAAAGTTACATACAATCATTTTGGATTTACCAAAATTTTTTCAGAATTTTGGTAAATCCAAAATTTTGAAAAAATTCAAAAACTGAGAAAATTTTTTTTTTTTCAATATTTTTTCTTGAGTTCACGAAATATTTCTTTATCTTCAAAAATCGGGTCTCTTACCTCGTCTACACGGCTTTTTCATCGAAAAAGCCGCCTTTCGCTGCAATCACAGCTTTCACAAGACGTGGCATCCGCTCGATCAATTTGTCGATTCGACCCCGCTCCAGACTGGCCCAAATCGTACGAAACTTAAAAAAAAAACGAAATTGAAGCTTGTACTTCCCGCTTTAAGTTTTTTCATGGAGAAAACAGTTACAATTTTTTTTTCACGAGTCGTGCGCTAAAATTTCAACCCCCCAAAAAAAGGCAAAAAACGACCATCTTTCAAAGTGTGTAACGGGTTAAAAAAAAATCGTAAAAATTAAAAAAAAAAAGCTAAACGAAACTAAATATGTCCCTTTTGAAACGCCGCTTGGTAATTTAAGATATCGTCATTTTAAAAAAAGCGATGAAACTTCTTGTGTGGCTCGGAACCGGGGTGAGTGTTTCCAAACTTTTGGATGGTAGTGTATATATATATATATCACGTAGAAAGTGCCTATACCTCGTTGTACACGATCGAACGATGACAAGTATTCATTTGACGATGCACTTCAGTCTCGAATTTGAACGAAACGGAAAGCGTGATAAAACTCCCCTCCCCACAAACACACACACACACACACACACACAATCTCACACTTGTCTAGTCTTAAACGAGTAACTGGGGCGTTGCCACGGGCCGAGAAATTGCGAAAAACGAAGAAGATAAAAGAAAAAAGAAACGTTATCGTCATTACGAAACAATGCGAGTCTCGTCGAACGAGATTTTGCCGAGACATGCATATACAGGGTGGACCACGCAACGTGTGCACCTCTTTTACGACCAAAATATGCGTTGCACAAAAAAATGTTTTAT
Source organism: Ophion ventricosus (assembly GCA_963932345.1). Taxonomy (NCBI): domain Eukaryota; kingdom Metazoa; phylum Arthropoda; class Insecta; order Hymenoptera; family Ichneumonidae; genus Ophion; species Ophion ventricosus. Next base: position 1,016,346 of record OZ010714.1, on the reverse strand, counting down.
ACAAAAGTTACATGGTTTATAAGGCTACACTATGTGGTGAATTTATTTTTTTTATAGGTGGAGGCGCTTCGAAGATTTGAAGGTCAACTTTATTTTTTCAAATGGAATGCTATATTTTTTATAGCGTAATATGATAGAGTATCGAATTCTGAGTAAAAAAGTATAGACCTTTATTAGCCCTAGAGTTAATAGCTAACGAGTAATTTCACTTTATTACTTAAAAATTTTCTTCACGTAATATCAAGTTGGAGATTCAAATCTACGACAAATTTCTGAATAGCAGTGTTTACATCACAGTGTTTATCAATATGAACACATTTACCACATCACACACACACTTATCATGATTCACAATCTTCTCAATGATTGTAATCCAGTATTAAAGTATCCTTCGGTGATTGTGCGTGATTATTATCAGAAAGATAAAAGTGAAAATGAATGAATGAATCTCCAACTTGATATTACGTGAAGAAAATTTTAAAGTAATAAAGTGAAATTACTCGTTAGCTATTAACTCTAGGGCTATTAAAGGTCTATACTTTTTTACTCAGAATTCGATACTCTATCATATTACGCTATAAAAAATATAGCATTCTATTTGAAAAAATAAAGTTGACCTTCAAATCTTCGAAGCGCCTCCACCTATAAAAAAAATAAATTCACCACATAGTGTAGCCTTATAAACCATGTAACTTTTGTATAAAACATTTTTTTGTGCAACCCATATTTTGGTCGTAAAAGAGGTGCACACGTTGTGTGGTCCACCCTGTATATATATATATAGAGCTACTGGTTATTAGTCACGATCTCTCGAAAGGGTTGTCGGGCGTGTTTCCCGCTATGGAATAACCCAGTAACGCTTTATGCAAAAGTGAACCATTCTCGAGATATTATTTTTATTTTTTAATTGAGGCGTAGCCAACATTAAAAAAAATGATTTACAAAAACTGTCGTATGGAATCAAACTTCAGTGTTATTTGTAGTTTGAGGATGTATTAACAAAGAATTATCAACAATGTAATAAGAATAATCGGCAAACATTTTTTAATTAGGAGTTCAAAACTCTGCAAGTCTAATAATTTCCGTATTTTTTTTTTTTGACGAAAATGAAGGTCTTATTAAAAAAAAAAAATTACCAAGTTACTTGTCCTGCGGATCGTTAATCGACCCGTCGATCAACTTTTGGCGTAAATATATAATAGTTCCCGGCTTCGAATGGGGCACTATTCACCATCTTACCTGGCGTTTGAAGTATCCTCATACCATAAAATTTACCCTCTTCACATGTCGGAATGAATATCATTTTTTTTGGAACGCGCACTATGCTATTATTTTTTTTTCCCCAAAAGTAGCATATCTAAGGAGTATCACGTACAAATTTTAGGTGAAAATGTTGAAACTTCACGGCACTATGATTTTTTTTTAGCGAAAAAGTGTTTATTTTTTTGCGTTTTTACGTGTTTATGAATTTTTTTTAACTTGTCTCCATTTTATTTCTTAAAAATAGATTTTTCGTACATCATCTAGAAAGTTCAAAGCATGTTTCGTAATTTTTTGAATCACTTCGGACGGATAGTTTGGTCGCAATATTTTTTTTTTTGAAAACTGACTGGGTCAGGTTCGATCAGAATCGTCCCAGTGTGACTATCGTAATTGAATTTTGAAGTGTGACCACAAAGGGTTAGAAAAGACAACACATTATTGAAATTTTTTGACCCCTGATTCAAATTTTTTTGCAAATTATTCTTATTTTATTGTTATTCTGTCCTCAAACTACAAATAATAAAAACGTTTGTTTCCATACAACAGTTTTTTTTTCAATTCATTTTTGGAGGTGCTAAAAATGAATTGAAAGGTTTTACTTCGATTGACTACCCCACATTTAAAAAAAATAATATCTCGGAAACGGTTGATTTTTGGTTCAAGCATTACTGGGTTATTTAAGGGGTTACGTGGGTTTCGAAGCCAAAAAAGCCCATTTTCTCCATTTTTTTTTCAAATGTAATATATAAATTATTTTACTCAAAAAGTTAAGCACATAAAAGAGCACCATTTCAACAATATTTAAAAAAAAAAATTCATCCAAAAATTTGGGAAATTCAGCCGGTGGGACCTGGTTTCCAGACACCCCTAAAAAAAAAAGTGTCTTCGTGGTGGTCAGGATAACTCACGATAACTTTATCTGAAATTAAAAAACCAATTTTTTTCTGTTAGTAGATAAGTATAGCTCGTGATTGAACGAAGGATTTTAAAAAAAATTGAAATTTGAATTTTTGGCAGAGTTGTATGCAAAATAGTTCAATTTTTCGTACAATTTACATTACGTATAGCCTTGTAAAATTAGTTGTAATCGAAAAAAAAAACCTTCGTTCAATCACTAGTCAATGCTATTTTGAAGAAGTGTGCAAAATTTTTGAGAATATTTTGAAGAAGTGCGCAAAATTTTTGAGTTTTTAGAAAAATGCGTATACCTGCGTCGCTCCCGGCCGGTCTTTCCCAACGGGGGGAATTCCCAAAGGCTCTCTCTCCTAGACTTTTACTCCGATTGACTTAAGGCCTTATATACGCTATTTCGCCGATTTTCGAAGGTACTTTTCTAGGCGCGGTTAAAAAAAAAATGACGCATAGATTGACAACATTTTTTTTACAGATCATTTATACACATGGTTAAGTATATGTAAAAAAAAAAAATCAGAAATATTAACAAATGGCGGAGATATAATATAATAAAGCAATGTATTTTTTTTGCGCGCGCGTTGATGGTGAAAGTTCTCGGCATCGATATGGGTGTCTGAAAAAAAAAATGAACATATTTATAATTGCATAATGAATGTATCTTCAGTGTGAACCAACAATATTATAAAAAAAAAAATTATTATTATAAAAAATTCGAAACTTAAAATTTTTTTACTCAATTTTCTCTCGGTATTTTATTTTTTATATTTTTTTGTGTCATTGAAATTTTTGTTTCTGTGGTTCACACGATAGGTGATGATACTAAGAATATGTTGTAAAAATTTCAAAGCGATCTGAACCTTCGTTCAAGAGTTCGAACTTTCACAAGGTTCGAAAAAGTGAATCGTGGAAAAACGGCTTTGAAGTTGGCGCTCGGGCGCGCCGCGCGGTATCTATTATTACGCTCTAAATGCTGTAAATTTAACAATTTTTGGAATTTTTCAATTCTGTAAAGCTTAAAATATTCCTAACCGTTCAGGCTAATGGAATAAAAAATAAATAAAGAAATGAAAAATTTTGAAATTTTTCGCGTATATAAGGCCTTAAAACTTTGGCAGAATATTCTAGACATATTGTACTATTAGATAATAAAATTTAAAAAAAATGGATTTTTTGAAATTTTCAAACTCACGTAACCCCTTAATAGCAGAAAACGTGTCCTGCAACCTCTCCACAGGATCGTGAACAATAACCAATAACCCTTTGGATATATATATATATTCGTACGATAGAAAAAAAAAAATGACCTACCGAGTGCACGCTTGATGCACCGGAGTCCACGCTGAAAGGGCCGATCATTGGGTGAGATCGCAAAAGGACAAATGGCAAACGAGAAGCGAGAGATCGTCGAACAATCGAAGACAAAATATATGCGTTAACGAATAAATAAAAAAAATAAAAAAAACGACCGCACAATTGTATTGTATAGATAGATTAGTAAAAAGAATAAGAAGAAGAAGAAGATGAAAGAAAAAAAAAGCGAAACAAAAAAAGACAAATGTGAAGTGAGAAGAAAGACAAAGAAACGCGTGCGCAATGGCAACTACAGTTCAATTAATCGTCCGTGAATTAATGAGTAATGTGAGCCTCGAGTGAAAGAAAAACAAACAAACAAACAAAAAAACGAAGAAAAATAAAACGATAGAGAGCTATGTATGGTTACGCATATGCGTCTATATAATTTATGTGCATACATACGTTTCGTACATGCGTACAAGTATACACGTACGAGTGAAGAATAGAGGATACATATCCACGAGTACAGTGCTATTTCCGGTTGCGTTAAGGAGGGAAATTACACGTAGACGACGAAAAAATAGCAAACGTTGACGACTTTTTTTTTTTTTGGAAAGGAAACGACTTCGATATTGATCTGAAAAATATGAGCCAAGCATTTTTAGTATTTCAACATTCAAATGCTGAACTTGTACCCAAGAAATATTTATAAAGTTGTAAATTAAAAAAAAAAAAAGGGACACGAGAAAAAAGAAATGAGAAATTTTACACAAAATTTTCGTTCTTTTTGGCAATAAAAAACGGTACTTTTGAAAAGTGTTTTTCACAAACAAGTTTCACAAATAAGTTCAAAGGAATATTGTTATTGAGTTGTGTGTAAAATTTTAGCACGACTTTAAAGGAGCACATCCGAGTAGACGGCGAAAGAAAAAAATTGATGAATTTTGAGAATTAATATTTCCAAAATTATTTGTCCGATTTTATCCAAGTTTGCTTTTTTTTCGAAAGTATTGAGGTATATTGACAAAAAGTTGTAGAAATATATATTGACTAGGAGCGGTGTTTATTGTGGCCGGCAAAATTTTCGCCAGTCGAAAAATTTCGAAAAGATTTTTTAAATGTAATGTAATCCCTTCGCAGCGTAGGATTTTTCGAATTTTTTTTTTTCACACAATGGCGCATGATTAAAATTTATATTCATTTTTCGACCTAAATTTCCGACTCTTCTGGTTTGATAAAAATGAAAAAATAGAGTAAAAAAATCCTACGATGCAAAGGGGCTTTGTACATTGCATTTTGAGAATGTTTTTTGAAATTTTTGTTTCAGATCAATCGACTGTATGCAATCATGGGCACCTCCAGCGAGGGACATTTTTTACTCCGGCCAAAATAATAGCGCTCCCAGTCAATATATATCGATAAAAAAAGTTTTGACAATATACCTCAATATTTATACTTTCGAATAAAACAAACTTGGATGAAATCGGACAAATAGTTTTTGAGACAATAATTCCCAAAATTCATCTTTTTTTTCCCTCGTCTACTCGGTCGTTGCCAACTTAAAGTTATATTTGCCACAAACATTAAAAAAAATGTAATTTTGAGAAAAACGTGTTTAATCCTCCGCGGTCACTCGGGGTCAAAATGACCCCAAGCGCAACTTTAAATCAAAATTACTGTAATTTGTTGGCGGGCACTTTTAAAAAATAATAAATCGTTCATTTTTCATGATTTTTTATTTAACTCCAAAATGGCTCATCAAATATAAGAATAAATGTCTTTTTTGAAACGCCCATTATGGAGTTATTTTTTTTTCTTAAACTATCATATCTCAAGAGGATGGCCCGAAAATTTTTTGAAAAAAAATCGAAAATTCCAAGTGTTATGATTTTTTTTAAGTAAAAAGGGCTTTTTTACGCATTGACAGCTTGCTGATTTTTTTTCCGCCATTTTAAAATTCGATAAAAATATAGCACCGAGAATTTCACATTCTAGAATGTTCAAACTAACATCCTGAATTTTTCTGAGTCATTCGGAACGATACGGCCAACGCTGCAATCGTTTAAACATGGCTGGGGTCATTACCACCCCCCTGTGACTCCGCGGTCACCCGGGGTCAAAATGACCCCAAGCGCAACTTTAAGCCAAAATTACTATAATTTGTTGGCGGGCACTTTTAAAAAATAATAAATCGTTCATTTTTCATGATTTTTTATTTAACTCCAAAATGGCTCATCAAATATAAGAATAAATGTCTTTTTTGAAACGCCCATTATGGAGTTATTTTTTTTTCTTAAACTATCATATCTCAAGAGGATGGCCCGAAAATTTTATGAAAAAAAATCGAAAATTCCAAGTGTTATGATTTTTTTAAGTAAAAAGGGCTTTTTTACGCATTGACAGCTTGCTGATTTTTTTTCCGCCATTTTAAAATTCGATAAAAATATAACACCAAGAATTTCACATTCTAGAATGTTCAAACTAACATCCTGAATTTTTATGAGTCATTCGGAACGATACGGCCAACGCTGCAATCGTTTAAACATGGCTGGGGTCATTGCCACCCCCCTGTGACTCCGCGGTCACCCGGGGTCAAAATGACCCCAAGCGCAACTTTAAGCCAAAATTACTATAATTTGTTGGCGGGCACTTTTAAAAAATAATAAATCGTTCACTTTTCATGATTTTTTATTTAACTCCAAAATGGCTCATCAGATATAAGAATAAATGTCTTTTTTGAAACGCCCATTATGGAGCTATTTTTTTTTTCGTAAACTATCATATCTCAAGTGGATGGCCCGAAAATTTTATGAAAAAAAATCGAAAATTCCAAGTGTTATGATTTTTTTTAAGTAAAAAGGGCTTTTTTACGCATTGACAGGTTGCTGATTTTTTTTCCGCCATTTTAAAATTCGATAAAAATATAACACCAAGAATTTCACATTCTAGAATGTTCAAACTAACATCCTGAATTTTTATGAGTCATTCGGAACGATACGACCAACGCTGCAATCGTTTAAACATGGCTGGGGTCATTGCGACCCCCCCGTGACCGCATGTTATAGCGAGAGGGTGTGACCGCGAAGAGTTAAAATTTGGAACTACGAAAACTCAATGATTCCAGTAACTTATCGACTTACTTACTTTACCACCGTGTTCTTGAGACGTTTGACTAAAATTTGACAAAAAAAAATCATGTATTTCCTCCCTTAATCGTATTTCTTTTTTCTCTTTTCTCTTATAGTTTTTCTCTTTTTTTATTTGCTGCGAAGAAAATACGTCGTAATTGTATAGTCCACCGCGTCATCGAATCGTATAGTATACTCGTATAACCATTTTTTTATAAAAAAACAACAACAAAAAAATAACGACGAAGAAAGCAAGAGAGAGGAAAAGTCACGATAAGGGTAATTATTGGGACCTTCGAGAAGGGCGTCTCGTGAACGTTGAATCGTAGCAGTGTCTCTCTCTCTCTCTCTTTCTCTTTCTCTCTCTCTCTCCCTCTCCCTCCCTCTCTCTCTCTCTCTCTCTCTCTCTCTCTTTCTCTCTCTCTCTCGCTCTCTCTCTCTCTCTTTCTCTCTCTCTCTCGCTCTCTCTCTCTCTCTCTCTCTCTCTCGACATTCATAGCTGCAAGAGTGCATTTATCTGATTTTAATTTAAGTTCCCTAACGAGAGAGGAGAATCCTGTAGGACGAAAACAAAAAAAATTCTTCTCCAACGGGCGATAAAATCTTTTTATTTTTAAGGCTCTCGTTGCAAAGAAACGAGTGAAAAAAAAAATTATAAACGAAACTGTGCGATGTGATGATAACTTTTTATTTTTTATTTTTCGTCTGCAACGAACATGCAACAAACGTGTGGGTGCTTTTTTTTCGTTTTTTTTTTTCGCAAGCACACACGTTGCACGAGAAGGAAATAATAATAAGAGAGGAAAAAAGAAAACGAGTTGTAAATAATTTGTATCGCCTGCGAGATTAATTGCTTGAGTGCACGAAGCTTTATTTACTTTGTTACTTTATTCTCACGAAGCTTTATTCCGCGCGAGACTAGAGCGCGAACGAAAGAAATAACCAAACGGAGAAAAACGAAGAAGAAAAAAAAAATATATAATGAACACGAAGAAAATATAGAACTGCCGGTGCTCTAGTTTGTGCTAAACGAATAAAAAATAATATTCGACGAAACTAATTGCACACACTTTACACGTACGTACATCTAAACACACACCCACGTACACAGAGAGAGACACACTTACACGCGCGATCTTACATTTCGAAATATAGTTTATCTGTTATAATGTCTATTCCCCCCTTCCCCCTCATTGACAATATGTTTCAAAAAATATATTATATCATTGTTAGAAGTTACAGATCCACGGAATAATCATTTTATCCTTGTTAGTGGAATTAAGATGAGGAGAAAAAAAGATACAAAAAAAAAGAAAAGAAAATTGCGTTTGTCAATCTTTCGAGGAAGCGGCTTCGACGATTTGGAAATTCTTCCAAATCGATTTTGGAACTCGAAAAAATGTTTAGTTCATACAATTTTTTTTTAAATTTGGTTCAATTAATTTATTATTTGATTATTTGATTTATTTTTCATTTTATATAAATACCAGGTATACAAGTATGAAATGCGGATTTTTTTTTCTAAAAAAAAAAACACTTTAAATTCGGAAGAATGATAAAAAGTGGTTTATTCAAAGTATGCTCGATCGCTTGTTATACATTTTTCCCATCTTTCGGGCAATTTGTGAATACCACGCCAGTAAAAAATCTTCCAATTTTGCTGCGAACCATTAATCGAGCCATTTTTTCACATCTTCGTACGAACCAAAGCGCTGCCCAGCAAGTGCGTGACCCATCGATGCAAACAAGTGGTAATCGGAAGGAGCCAAGTCTGGTGAGTAAGTCGCATGGGGTAGAACTTCCCAGCTGAGTGCTTCCAACGTGTCGCGAACCGGTTTTGCCGTATGTGATGGAGCATTGTCATGAAGAAAAATGACTTTGTGTTGCCTCTTTCGGTATTCTGGCCTTTTTTCAAGCAGCGAACGGTTCAAATCGGTCAATTGTTGTTGGCAACGTTTAGTATTAACCGTTTCCCCAGGTTTTAACAGCTCATACTAGACCACGCCCCTCTGGTACCACCAAACACAGAGCATCGTCTTTCTGCCAAAGCGATTCGGTCTTGCGGTCCATGTGGATGGTGCGCCTGGGTCTAACCATGATTTTTTGCGCTTGGGATTCTCAAAATAAATCCACTTTTCATCCCCTGCAACTATACGATGCAAAAACGACTTCCTTTTGTACCGAGCGCGCAAAATGTCACATGTGTTTTTGCGCTTTTCCATTTGCCTGTCGTTCAACTCATGTGGTACCCATCTACCGGTCTTCTGAATCTTTCCCATCTCTCGTAGCCGATTGGAAACAGCTTGTTGACTAACGCCCAATTGTTCGGCGAGTTGTTTTCGTGTTTGCGAATCATCTTCGTTCAACAATGCTTGCAATTCCACATCTTCGTATTTTTTTGGCGTTTTTCCATGTTCCTTGTCTGCAACATCGAAGTCATCACTTTTGAAACGCCGAAAGCATCGTTCACACGTATCTTGCGATGGAGCATGTTCACCATAAGCTTCTCGAAGTAATCGGTATGATTCAGCAGCAGTTTTCTTCAAATGAAAACAAAAAATTAATGCTGTCCGCGAATGCTCTTTGTTCGGTATAAATTTCGACATATTGAACACAACAACACAACACTATGCACACACTTTTCCAATTTATCACTCGTGCGCGTCTGACACTTGTTGATGACACAACAAAATGGCGCAGTGTCCAATCTTTATAGCACAAACTGCATTGGTGCACCATCTGTTGTCTGAAATCCGCATTTCATACTTGTACACCTGGTATATAATTTTCATAAGTGTTTTTCAAAATAATTTTTTACAAGTCGCGTGCATAAAAGTGTCCGTTCCACGTGTTTAGTCGGTTTGACATTTTTTTTTCATTTTTCGAAAAATAATGCGTCTTAACAATTCGACAATTCTTACCAGTCGAATGATTGCAGCTGGAGCTCTTTTTCGCTTGTTTTTGTTTTATTTTTTTTTTTTTTTCATTCGGTCGAACGAAGTTTGAAGGTCTGAGCTTGGAGTGGGATCCGACAAAAATCTGTGGCTATTTATCGGTAAGATTTAATTGTAAAAAAAGTACGCGCGCTTTTTATTTTACTTTCGGCGCATAATTCGTGTACTTACTGCCAAATATGTCCGTAAGATTGAAAGAATAAATAGAAATATTTGGTAAAATTGTCGTCGTCACTCTTTGAATTCTTAACGAAGGAAGAAAAAATAATGTTCTCAATTTTATCGATCCATAATCGATACACGGAGAGAATTAAAAAGTAATTTTTGTCGTGAATTTCACGGTAAACATTACCGTGATATATTTCAATGTGGTGACAAGTGAGAAAAGCATAATAATTCGTACGCGACAAGTTTTTTTTTAACTCACGTTACAGAAAATTTCAAATACTTAGCTAAAATTTTACTATACAAGAAGGGTAGCGCGCACGATAATTTTTACCGACAGCACAATAGATTTTCCTATAACACTCATTAAATTTTATAATAAATCTTAAAATAACTGTTATAATGACGATACTTTTTTATAGACATTTTTGAAAGGCATAAAATAATAAAATGCACAGTAAAATTTCGCTGATATTATATATTTTTTAAATTTAAGTTTTGCGTATTTTGTTACACATGAAAATTTACTAGAAAATCTGGTAAAATGTTCTATCTGAAGAAGAAATTTTATTTTATTTTCGTGACAATCTGTGTTTTACTCAGTAATAATAAGCGAAGTTTCAGGGTTGTCATCTGGTTACCGTTACTGCACGGTAATTTTTAACATTTAATTCTCTCCGTGTAGATCTAGAATTAATAAACTAATTCAATTAATGAATAAAGATATTCATGTTTAAGGGGAGAAGAGCCTTTAGGATTTTCAAAAAATCAATTTTTTTTTACCTATTTCGAAACTATAATATATTAAGAAGATACTGTTAAAAGGAAAAAATCGAAATATGAAATATTTACGAAGTTATAGCTCATAGTGGAGAGTGACCGAGACCGCATACCGCGAACTAGCGAGCGTTATGCGGTACTTGGTGAAGAGATGAAGCAGCATCTCTTATCAATTTACAAAGATTCGTCGAGGGAAGATTTACTCGAAAGATGCTTGGGTGGCCATAATCAAAACGCGAACGAGAGTTTCAACGCAACAGTTTGGCGATTAGCTCCAAAACACCTCCATTCTGGCCTCAAAATCGTTGAAATCGCAGCCTATATTGCCGCTGGGGTGTTTAATAAAGGCTATTTCTTCATTATAAGAATTATGAATGCGTTGGACATAATTGTTGGGACGTACGCCAGAGTTTTCGCCGAAAACTCCGACGAGGCACGGATAGAGAGGCAGAACCGGATGAGCACTTCCTCGACAAAAGCAGCTCGTACAGCCCGAAAACAGCAGCTAATGGAAAAAAATCAGCTTTTCGAGGAAGTTGAAGGGTTAGTGTATGGGCCTGGAATCGCTGATTGATCGGTAAGTCACTAAAATTCATAGTTTTATCGTATTGAAACTTTAAACGCGATTATCTCGAAACTACATTTTCAAAAACTGCTCACACTGTAGCTCAAAAAGTTATTGATCGATCTCGCTGAAATTTTGAGAGATTTCTGTCTATAATATTACCGGAAGGATAAACCTAAAGTTTGGAGGATATCGCTCAGATAAATAATTTTTTTGGGGTCAAAACTGTCGAAAAAATGGTCGTAAATTTGACCTTTTGGTTAAAAAGCCTGTGTAATTTTCAATTTTATACTTTTTTATAATTTTATAGGTTTATCCTTACCCTACATGTGTCAGTTATCGAAAAATAATTTTGTTTTCTGTTTCAGATGAACAGTAAAAATGTGAAAAATGGAGCATTTTTTGATGGCACAGGAAAGACGCCTGGGGGAAAAGGCTATAACGTCGCCATTTCCTTTTGTAAAAAAAATGTTTTTGAGCTCTTTAAACCTATAATAAAATCACATAAAAATTTAAAAATGATGCGATTATTTCATCACCCTCAAAAAAATTCTCAAAAATGGCTCATTTTCGGGCGTCTAAAGGCTTTTCTCCCCTTAATGGAACATTTTTAAATCATTTAAAAAATAGAAGAGTAAATTGCCTCTGTAGTTTATCTGCATGAGAAAAGAATGAAAAAAATATGTCAGTTTTATCGATCCATAATCGATATCCCTAAATTTATAAACGGAAGTTGGTCTTTCCGTCTGTTTCGCTCCACGAAACTGTCAATGACAAGTTCACGAAAATCCGACTTGCACACGAGCGATGCCTGGTACGGCAACTAATTTTGGATACACTGGAATTTTTAAAAACATTTTTCTGCAATATTCGAAAGGTTCAACTGTTCGCAAGGGCTTTTTCGAGCACGCGACGTAACTCGAGAACTATGGGATATACGGAAAAACGTCAAAGAGGAAAACAAGTCGTGTTTTATCGTTCTGGATACACTAGAATTTTTTGAGAATTTTCCGCAAGGTTCGGAAGGTTCAACTGTTCGCGAGGGATTTCTCGAGCACGCGACGTAACTCGAGAACTATGGGATTTACGGAAAAACGTCAAAGAGGAAAACAAGTCGTGTTTTTTCGTTCTGGATACACTGGAATTTTTTGAGAATTTTCCGCAAGGTTCGAAAGGTTCAACTGTTCGCGAGGGATTTCTCGAGCACGCGACGTAACTCGAGAACTATGGGATTTACGGAAAAACGTCAAAGAGGAAAACAAGTCGTGTTTTTTCGTTCTGGATACACTGGAATTTTTTGAGAATTTTCCGCAAGGTTCGGAAGGTTCAACTGTTCGCGAGGGATTTCTCGAGCACGCGACGTAACTCGAGAACTATGGGATATACGGAAAAACGTCAAAGAGGAAAACAAGTCGTGTTTTATCGTTCTGGATACACTGGAATTTTTTGAGAATTTTCCACAAGGTTCGGAAGGTTCAACTGTTCGCGAGGGATTTCTCGAGCACGCGACGTAACTCGAGAACTATGGGATATACAGAAAAACGTCAAAGAGGAAAACAAGTCGTGTTTTATCGTTCTGGATACACTGGAATTTTTTGAGAATTTTCCGCAAGGTTCGGAAGGTTCAACTGTTCGCGAGGGATTTCTCGAGCACGCGACGTAACTCGAGAACTATGGGATATACAGAAAAACGTCAAAGAGGAAAACAAGTCGTGTTTTATCGTTCTGGATACACTGGAATTTTTTGAGAATTTTCCGCAAGGTTCGGAAGGTTCAACTGTTCGCGAGGGATTTCTCGAGCACGCGACGTAACTCGAGAACTATGGGATATACGGAAAAACGTCAAAGAGGGAAACAAGTCGTGTTTTTTCATTCTGGATACACTGGAATTTTTTGAGAATTTTCCGCAAGGTTCGGAAGGTTCAACTTTTCTACTTTCCGTCAGTAACAAGTGCACGAAAAATCGATTTGCACCTGAACGGAGCTGAGCACGGCTCCTAGTATATATATATATATATATATATATACTAGGAAAATATAAATGAAAATATAAAAATATAGAACATCAAGGCAAATATAGAACATCAACATAAATTGCTGCATGCAATCTATCTGAATGAGGGAAGAAAGTAAAAAAAAAGATGTCAGTTTTATCGATCCATAATCCATAAATATATATATATATATATATGAGTTACTGAGCTGTGACGTTTTGTCTTGAAATTGGTTGCCTTCCGACTTATCTCATTAGAGCGATTTTTTTCGGCTCCCCATATCAGGGGGATGACTGCATGGCCGCGGGGTTACCCCTGGCGAAAAATTCGTACCGATTGGGTTCTCACGTTTCACCCTGCCAATTACACGAGAACGACGAGGCAGGGGTGAGAGGGGGGTGGGGGGGAGAGGGGTGCTGCCCCGATAATAACCCGTCAAAATGAGAATAATCGCCGATAAATCTGACGTCCTTGATAGCGAGAATTTTTGCCGGGCCACGTATCTTTCTCATCACTGCAATGTACTACACACCGGGTGTTCCGTTCAAGTTGACGACGACGCAATATACCGAGACTGATGAATGCTGCAAAAAAAAAATGTTTCAACCGGAAGTTTCACAGTTTTGAGGAAAAAAAAAAATGGCGTTGGTCAGGTTTTATTTTGTGGACATTTTCAAGGTTATTTCAAGGTAAACATTGGTTTTTGGATAGGAAACAATTTTTTCTTATTGCCGAAAGTTGATCTTGAAATAAACTTGAAAGTAGTTACAAAATAAAAATCACTAATACCATTATATTCGTTTATTGAAAGTGTATAATTGAAACTTTTTTTGAAACTTTGAAACAGTTTGAAACTTTTGTTTGTTTAACGTCAATTTCTTGATATTTTGAATATTCAAGTAAACGTTGAATATGCGAAATATTTTAAAAAATTGAAGTCTAACAGAAAAAACGTTTTGGACAAAAATTACCTGTTTTCTTACGAGATAAATGATTCCGAAACAAAAAATATTGGTTATCGTTGAAAAAACTAAAGTTGACCTTGAAATGACCTTGAAAATAGCGACTAAAAATCACAAACAATATCATTTTCGTTTCTTAAAACTGTACAACTTTTGTTTGAACCATTTTTTCCGAAAATGCATCCCTCCCGAGATAGTCCGTTTTGCCAACATGAATGTTACACCCTGTATTAATATGTACATATACCGGGTGGATCAATAACTATTAGCACCTTGGATATCTTCGCAACTATAAGGTTCACAGAAATATTTGCTGAAATGAAATTGCACAGTACGAGAGGGGCCATCCGATAGCGATAATAGTTTTTTTTGCAGGTGGCGGTACTTCGGACATTTGAAGGTCAACTCCATTTTTTTTAAAATGGATCGGTATATTTTTGTTTTCTGTATCATGAAAGAGGAGCTTAAAACGAGTTCAACGACCTATAACGTAAGGTCATTGAAGGTCATAGAAAGTACAGAAAGGCGATAATACTTGCAGTTTCGGTAGTAAATAAAATTACTACGTTTATAGTAAGTGTTCAAAATGACGACCAATCAGTATCAATGCAACATTGGATTCTTTTTTCGATTGATTAGCTAGAGCGTATTATTAGCTAAAATTAGGTAAAAAGTATTATCGCCTTTCTGTACTTTCTGTACCTGTCTAAGAAATGTGTAATAGTACATAATAACGTACGCATTGATATTGATGGTCGTCATTTCGAACACTTACTATAAAACGTAGTAATTTTATTTACTACCGAAACTGTAAGTATTATCGCCTTTCTGTACTTTCTATGACCTTCAATGATCTTACGTTATAGGTCGTTGAGCTCGTTTTAAGCTCCTCTATCATGATACAGAAAAAAAAACATACCGATCCATTAAAAAAAATGCAGTTGACCTTCAAATGTCCGCAGTACCTCCACCTGAAAAAAAAACTATTATCGCTATCGGATGGCCCCTTTCGTACTGTGCAATTTCATTTCAGCAAATATTTCTGTGAACCTTATAGTTTCGAAGATATCCAAGGTGCTAATAGTTATTGATCCACCCTGTATACCCGTAACTAATTCCATCCACCACTACTCCCGATATTTCATTGCCAATAGCGCTATATAGCGAATAGCGCTGTAATACGGGTGTGCTATA
Source organism: Ophion ventricosus (assembly GCA_963932345.1). Classification (NCBI taxonomy): domain Eukaryota; kingdom Metazoa; phylum Arthropoda; class Insecta; order Hymenoptera; family Ichneumonidae; genus Ophion; species Ophion ventricosus. Next base: position 1,001,133 of record OZ010714.1, on the reverse strand, counting down.
TATACAGGAGAGAGTATAGCAGCCTTAGGTGCTCGATCGCCTCGCCAGAGAGGATTTAAGTTTTCATTATAACTCGCGCGAGAGGGTGCGGCCAGAGGACAC
>OZ010714.1:968273-1000831 GCA_963932345.1 Ophion ventricosus | reverse complement strand
GAGAGAGAGAGAGAGAGAGAGAGAGAGAGAGAGAGAGAGAGAGAGAGAGAGAGAGAGAGAGAGAGAGAGAGAGAGAGAGAGAGTGAGAGAGGGAGAGGAAGAGGGCGATCGGAGGGGAAGAAGCACGCCTGATCTTACAAAAACGTAACGACATAGAATTCCTGACTCCCTCGATCGACGAAAGGGAGGAAGGATAAATAATTTGTGGGGCGGAAACCCATCGTCTCGTATCCGCGAAAAGTGAAGCGAGAATTACGATAGAAGTGATCGTATGCGGAATGTGTCGGATCGTCGCTTGCTCCTACTATAATACTTTGCCCGTGGAATTTCGGTAAGCATGGAATTTCGTTATTCGGAAAAGTGTCATTTTTTTTTCTTGTTTGTTTGTATTTCTCACAATTCGAAATGTGTTTCTTTTTTGCGTTACAACGATACAAATTGCAACGTCAAAGCACGATGGGAGAGAGAGATCTATTTCGATATCGAATCGGATCTCAGTGTCACGTCGCAAGCAAAAGGGTATAAAAATATTTCTTTTTCTCTCTCCTACTTCGTTGAAATCCGGCGAGAACGCTGGCCTGCGCGATTTCCCATGGAAATCGTGAATAACCATTAAATTAATACGGCATTCTCATTTTTCGACGCATTCTTATATTTTCCTTAGGCTCAGGCGTACTACAGCTGAAATGTAATCTATCGATAACGAGCAAGCGTCGTGCGCTTGCTTGTTATCGATAGTGGGAGTGCTTCCAACGTGACGCGAACCGGTTTTGCAGTACGTGATGGAGCATTGTCATGAAGACAAATGACTTTGTGTTGCCTCTTTCGGTATTCTGGCCTTTTTTCAAGCAGCGTACGGTTAAAATCGATCAATCGTCGTTGGTAACGTTTAGTATTAACCGTTTGACCAGGTTTTAAACAGCTCACAATAGACCACGCCCCTCTGGTCCCACCAAACACAGAGCATCGTCTTTCTGCCAAAGCTATTCGGTCTTGCGGTCGATGTGGATGGTGCGCCTGGGTCTACCCAAGATTTTTTGCGCTTGGGATTCTCAAAATAAATCCACTTTTCATCCCCTCTAACTATACGATGCATAAACGACTTCCTTTTGTACCGAGCGAGCAAAATGTCACATGTGTTTTTGCGCTTTTCCATTTGCCTGTCGTTCAACTCATGTGGTACCCATCAACCGTTCTTCTGAATCTTTCCCATCTCTCGTAGCCGATTGGAAACAGCTTGTTGACTAACGCCCAATTGCACGGCGAGTTGTTTTTGTGTTTGCGAATCATCTTCGTCCAACAATGCTTGCAATTCCACATCTTCGTATTTTTTTTGGCAGTTTTCCATGTTCCTTGTCTGCAACATCGAAGTCACCACATTTGAAAGGCCGAAAGCATCGTTCACACGTATCTTGCGATGAAGCATGTTCACCATAAGCTTCTCGAAGTAATCGGTATGATTCAGCAGCAGTTTTCTTCAAATGAAAACAAAAAATTAATGCTTTCCGCGAATGCTTTTTGTTCGGTATAAATTTCGACATATTGAACACAACAACACAACACTGTGCACACACTTTTCCAATTTATCACTCGTGCGCGTCTGACACTTGTTGATGACACAACAAAATGGTGCAGTGTCAAATCTTGATAGCACAAACTGCATTGGTGCACCATCTGTTGTGTAAAATCCGCATTTCATACTTGTACACCTGGTACTTTGAATAAAACATAAAGTACCGGTCTTTCACAATAAATGCCCAATTTTTGATTAAAAGAAAAAACGGCGGATACTTATTTGTACTCCCAATATATAAATTCTTTTATTCATAATGTCAAGCACATAAAAGAGCCAAATTTCAACAATATTTTACAAAATTTTCATCCAAAAATTTGGGAAATTCAGCTGGTTTCCGGAGAGCCCACAAAATAAAAATTATCCTCGTGGTGGTCAGGATCACTCATGATAGCTTTATCTGAAATTAAAAAACCAATTTCTTTCTGTTAATATATAAGTATAGCTATTGATTGAACGAAGGATTAAAAAAAAAATTGAAATTTGAACATTTGACTTTGAATTTTAATTTCCCCAAAGCCAGTCGCGTGGTGAGGTAGCCGGATAAAACATCATTCGAAACATAATATTAAAACTACGGCCAGATTCGTATTCTTCCAATTTCCTGTTTTCCCTTTATACGCCGGGACGCTGCCACGTGAAATTCGCTTTTCTTCAATCCAGGATTATATTCGTTATTATTTCATTCGTATCTCCGCGTCATAGGCTCCTTTCTAGCGCAACGAGAAAATGTCGGATTAAAAGAAAAAACGTAAAAAAGAAGAAAAAGAAAAAGAATAATAATATATCTCCTCCCGTCAGCGCGAGCTCGTTTCGCTCGACACTCGCGTTCTCTTCCATTCACATTTCCGGTCTCGTGTTGCATTTCCTTTAATTATACACGCGACGTGCTCGCTGAGAGTACAATTTTTTTTTTGCATCTCTTCACATTCGTTTTTGCACAAATATTGGTTCTGTACCGATACGAGGTGTATCATCATTAGTATTATTACTATTATGTGTTTTTTGCACATAATTAAAAATTATTATCATTAAAATCATCTTTTTACATATGAATAAAAAATGTTGTTATTGTTAATATTATCGTTATCATAATTATTATTATCACGATTATTACAATTGTATTTTGCAGTGCTCGCAGATATATTTTTGCTTAGGTATGCCTGTAGGTATTTCAAAAATATTTTTATTTGCTATTAACATTATTGAAATTAATTATTGAGTCAATTAAATATTGTAGATGCATAGATTTTTATCATAATGGTGATGATGATGGTGATTATTATTATTGCGATTGTTGTTCTCTATAATAATATTATTATACTCTTTGTTTATTGTTATAAATATAATTATACTTAGTTTTGATAGCGCTATCACTACAATAGCTATTATAACTATTACTATTGTGAATATGAATTTTTTTGTTATTACTGTTTTATTTTGTTATAAACTATTTATGAACTATTTGGGAATTATTTACAAAACATCTATGAATTATCTGTGAATTATCTATGAATTATCTACGAATTATCTATGGATTATCTATGGATTATCTTCGGATTATCTACGGATTATCTATGATTTATCTATCACGAATTTGATAGCAAAGTTACTACTGTATTTCGTTATGATCATCGAAGATGGTAAGATTTCTATTGATCCATTATAATTTTAAAGTTTAACCCTTCGTGGTCATCCTGGGTAGAATAGTTCCCGGCTTCGAATGGGACTGTATTCACCATCTTACCTGGAGTTTGAAGTATCCTCACACTATAAAATTTACCCTCCTCACATGTCGGAATAAATACCTTTTTGGAACGCATTATCTACTGATTATCTACGAATTATCTATGGATTATCTGCGAATGAACTACAAATGATCTACGGATTAGCTATGGATTATCTACGAATAAGCTATGTATAATATAGGAATTATGTACGAATTATCTATCGATTATCTACGAATTATCTACGAATTATCTACGAATTATCTACGAATTATCTAGGAATTATCTATGAATTATCTATCACGAATTTGATAGCAAACTTACCATTGTATTTCGTTATGATCATCAAAGATGGTAAGATTTCTATTGATTCATTATAATTTCAAAGTTTAACGCTTCGTATCCCCTCTCCACATGTCGGTTTCCGAATTCACATGTCGGAATAATTATCTTTTTGGAACGCACACTATGCTGCTATTTTTTTTCCAAAAGAAGCATATCTAAGGAGTATCGCGTCGAAATTTTAGATAAAAATGTTAAAAATTCACGGAACTATGATTTTTTGAGTAAAAAAAGTGTCCTTTTTGCGTTTTCACCTCTTTATGATTTTTTTAAAACATATAGCCATTTTATTTCTGAGAAATAAATTTTTCGTACATCATCAAGCAAGTTCAAAGAATGTTTCGTAATTTTTTGAACCACTTCGGACGGATAGTGTTCGGTCACAATACTTTTTTGAAAACTGACTCGTTGAGTCAGTCAAACTGACTGACTGAGTGTGAGCACGATTGGCTTATACATTATGGCGGATTATTATTCTTATTATTATTATTTGTATTAATAATAATTTCGATGGCATAATAATAATAATGATTATTCGAGTGGCAGCTTAGCGTGCATTGATGCCTCGCATTTCAAATTTTCACCACCGAAGCGTATTTTTCTCGTTTCGTCCTCGCAAGTCGACTCACTCCCGTTGAAATTACTCCCAAGAGATCCCACCGGAAATAAGCTTTTTGTGTCGTCTCAACGTGTAGACTCGTGCGACGAGTCTACCCGCCTCGTGTGGTAGCGAATGAAATTTCGACATTTCCCATTTGTGAATAAAATTCCGTAAGTCGACGAAAGAAAAAAACCTAAATAATAATGAAAAAAAAAGAAGATTTTCAAAAAGAAATATTAAGATGCGCTTGTTTGAAATTGTTTTCAGAAATTGAAAATAGCGAAGCGAAAAGTGTAAAGAAAAATTCGAAATTCGAGCGCGGTATAAAAAAATAACTTTCAAAAATCGATATCGCGAAAACTATGGCTCGTCGGTAAAAATCCTTTTCAGGGAAATCTTATAGTATTAAAATAAAAGTGTATACCAAATTTCAGATAAAAATTCGATTTTCGCTTTTGGAAAGTACACCCAAATACATATAAAAATACGTATTATAACGATATACAGGGTGGACCACGCAACGTGTGCACCTCTTTTACGACCAAAATATGCGTTGCACAAAAAAATGTTTTATACAAAAGTTACATGGTTTATAAGGCTACACTATGTGGTGCATTTATTTTTTTTATAGGTGGAGGCGCTTCGAAGATTTGAAGGTCAACTTTATTTTTTCAAATGGAATGCTATATTTTTTATAGCGTAATATGATAGAGTATCGAATTCTGAGTAAAAAAGTATAGACCTTTATTAGCCCTAGAGTTAATAGCTAACGAGTAATTTCACTTTATTACTTTAAAATTTTCTTCACGCAATATCAAGTTGGAGATTCAAATCTACTACAAATTTCTGAATGGCAGTGTTCACATCACAGTGTTTATCAATACGAACACATTTACCACATCACACACACTTATCATGATTCGCAATCTTCTCAATGATTGTAATCCAGTATTAAAGTATCCTTCGGTGATTGTGCGTGATTATTATCAGAAAGATAAAAGTGAAAATGAATGAATGAATCTCCAACTTGATATTACGTGAAGAAAATTTTAAAGTAATAAAGTGAAATTACTCGTTAGCTATTAACTCTAGGGCTAATAAAGGACTATACTTTTTTACTCAGAATTCGATACTCTATCATATTACGCTACAAAAAATATAGCATTCCATTTGAAAAAATAAAGTTGACCTTCAAATATTCGAAGCGCCTCCACCTATAAAAGAAATAAATGCACCACATAGTGTAGCCTTATAAACCATGTAACTTTTGTATAAAATATTTTTTTGTGCAACGCATATTTTGATCGTAAAAGAGGTGCACACGTTGCGTGGTCCACCCTGTATATTATTGAAGAAAAAAAAAACGTATATAACGAGGACGAAAATGAATTCGCATTTTGGTAAATGAGGGGAAAAGGAAGAGAGCGCCGCTTGAAATTCCCGAAACGTTCACGTAATATATGACTCCAGGGATTTGTATTTATCAGGTAAATCGGGAAATAATGTACGAGCCTTTTACACCAGCTACTAAAATTACGATTTCAACTTTTCACTTGGTGTATTTCGAGTGTACGTGCTACTCGCCACTTTTGCCCAGTCTCCAACTCGCGCTACAAATTTATTGTAATATGCTTCAGTCTAGATATAGATTTATACATATATATATATATATATATTAGTTGAAGTAAAAAGTTCTAAGCGTTTTTTTGCTTTATTTCGACGATGAAATTATCATAGTTAGGATTATCCGATTTAGATCAAATATGCGCCGTTTTGTTCGATAATTTCTGTCCATTTTGAAGGCAATTTCATAATTCCGCTATTGAAGAAGTCCTCGTCCCTATTGGCAAAAAACTTGACCAGCTCATTTTCACAAGGCTCTCTTGAGGCCAGTTTTGTACCATCAAGAAAATTTTGCAAATGCTTGAAAAGGTGATAATCGCTTGGTGCCAGGTCTGGACTATACGGCGGGTGCGATAGAACCTCCATCCAAGCTCTCGGAGCTTCTGGCGCGGCGTTAAAGATGTGTGCGGCCTGTCGTTGTCTTGATGGAACACAACACCCTTCCTATTGGCCAATTCTGGCCGCTTCTGGTCGATCGCCTGCTTCAATCTGGTCAGTTGTTGACAGTAGAGGTCCGAATTGAGTGTTTGGCCCGATGGGAGCAGCTCACAGTGGATGATTCCCTTCCAACCCCACCAAACACAGAGCAAAACCTTCTTGGCCGTTAATCCGGGCTTGGCGATCGTTTGGGCCGGCTCATCACGATTGGACCACGATCTTTTTCGGCTGTTGTTCGGGTATGTGACCCATTTTTCATCGCCAGTCACCATCCGCTTCAAAAATGACTCGATTTCGTTACGTTTCAGCAAAGAATCGCAAGCATCAATTCGGTCCAAAAGGTTCTTTTGCATCAATTCGTGTGGCACCCATAAGGGTGGTCCTTATTTGGGGTGTATTTGAATTTTCCTGCGGACAAGGCGGAAAAAGTTTTCAAATAAATAAATAAAAAAGTACGCGAAAGCTGGAGCCTGTAGGCCAACTCAAAGTACTCCCGCCAACGCCGTGAATTTTCCCATTTAATTTCAATGGAAACTCGGACCTACTACACATTTTTTTTTTGCCCCCACCTAAATAGTATTTTGAAAAATCAGAAACTTGGCATATATCTTTCCTATAGTCATAGGTATTCTACAAAAAATTGGGTGATTTACAACGATGAAATTTTCAAAGTACCGGCGCGTCAAATTTGCGTCTTGAAGTAAAAAAATCATCATTTAACGAAATAAATGGATTAATAAATAATATTAAAAAATTACATATACCTACATGAGTTTTTACAAATTATATGAACTAAGAATTGTTACATTAAACATGTCGTTGCAGTAATTATGACGAGACACATTATTTTTACTCGATCATTCAGCAGCACGAGGCCATAATCGCGCACGAGCTTGATAATTGCATTAAAAAATTGTCAAGCTCGTGCGGATCCCTCAAAAGAACTGTGTATTTTCGTTCATCCGTCAATTTGTAATGTGCCCCGAGACACGAATTTACAATACATATCCGTAAAACTAGCGCTACAAGAGCCCGAGTACGCTAACGTCAGAGTAAGATCATCCTCCTTGCAGATCGGTAATTGGGATATTGGATAGGCCAGAGTACTCCATTAGTATCGTAATAATCTGTCGACATCGTGACTAGGTCAGGTTTATTCGACGTTCGAACTGCACACGTGGCTCCGTACGCTTCTATATAGACAACGAGGATCCACAAACTGGATCGCATTATAATTGTAACCGGATTATTCAAACTGTGTTAAATCTCCGTGCTATTGTTTCCAGTGTCTTGTTTCCAGTGTCTCTCTCTCTCTCTCTCTGTCTCTCTCTCTCTCTGTCTCTCTCTCTGTCTCTCTCTCCCTCCCTCCCTCCCTCCCTCCCTCGCTCCCTCCCTCCCTCCCTTCCCCCCCTAACTCTGGAAATAGGTATGGACAAAGGAAGCCCGTGGAGTCAGCCGAATTTACGCGGTCAAATTGACCATCTGGTCTCACATGCTAGCCAACGGGAATGGAGAGAGAGTGAGAGAGAGAGAGAGAGAGAGAGAGAGAGCAGCTTTACGACACGTGGCAAATGGCCCACCGCGTTATTCCCCTCAGAGGTGCCATTTGTGACTCAATCACTTCAGTCCTGTGTCAAATGGAACGACCTGTAATTGCATCCAGATCCGCGCATCAACCAAAATATTTGGAAACGACCAAAGTATTTTTCTGCCAATCGTCAATTAACGCATGTTTTTTTTTTTTTTTGTTTTTGCTTCACGTTTGTTTGCTTTTTTTCGTTTGGGTTCATTTTTATCGTTTGGGTTAATTTTTTATTTTTTGGGCTTGATTTTTCGTTTGGCTTCGTTTGGGTTTTCTTCGGTTTGTCGTTTGGCTTTTTTGTTTGGGTTCGTTTGAGATTTCTTCGGTTTTTCGTTTGACTTTTTGTTTGGGTTTGTATGGATTTTCTTGGTTTTGTATGAATTTTGTTTATTCTTTTTGTATGTATTTGTTTCTCCTTATATGGGATTTTCTAATTGATTTTTTGTTTGACTTTGTCGGGGGGTTTTTTTTTCGGTTTTTCGTTTTAATCTTTTGTTTGGTTTCGTTTGATTTTTTGTTTAGGTTTTTATGGATTTTTGTTGCTTTCTTTTTTTATTAGGACACCCTTTATAAGTCTCGAAACCATACAACCCCAAAGTACATTTCCGACACACATACGCACATGGTATAAATTTCAGACACACGTGGTAGGCGAAATCCCGCCATTACGAGCAGATGGCGCGCTAGGCCGCCGTGCACTCCCCGTCCCGAAGTGTCACAGCACGAGCGTAAGGCCGGCCAAGTGGATAAGGTCAGCGTGTGTGTCAGACGCTCGTGACTTTCCCGACTCACTTGTGCAACCGTTCGCACGTTTCTTATCATTTTTTTACGTCACTCCACTAAAATTAATTTATACCAGACCTCGGTTCACCCCCGGAAAAATTAACTAAAAAAAATTTCGATCACAAATGTCAAGCGTAAATGATAGAAATTCCATTTCAAAGTCCATTTTAAACCATAAAGCGTACGTTCTTATCGCGACGAGTGGAGTAAATGCGATGCTGAGCCCAATGCCGAGCCCAATGCTGAGCCCAATTCTGAGCACGATGTTGAGCGCAATGATGAGCATGATGCTGAGCGCAATGATGAGCACGATGCTGAGTACAATGATGAGCACGATGCTGAGCGCAATGATGAGCAAGATGCTGAGTGCAATGATGAGTGCAATGATGAGCACGATGCTGAGCACGATGCTGAGCACGATGATGAGCGCAATGATGAGCACGATGCTGGGCGCGATGATGAGCGCAATGATGAGCACGATGATGAGCGCAATGATGAGCACGATGCTGGGCGCGATGCTGAGCGCAATGATGAGCAGGATGCTGAGCGCAATGATGAGCAGGATGCTGAGCACGATGCTGAGTACAATGATGAGCACGATGCTGAGCACGAGGCTGAGCACGATGCTGAGTGAAATGATGCGTACGATGCTGAGCGCAATTATGAGCACGATGCTGAGGGCAATGATGAGCACGATGCTGAGCGCAGTGTTGAGCACGATGCTGGGCACGATGCTGAGCGCCATGATGAGCAGGATGCTGAGCACGATGTTGAGTACAATGATGAGCACGATGCTGGGCACGATGCTGAGCACGAGGCTGAGCACGATGCTGAGTGCAATGATGAGCACGATGCTGAGCGCAATTATGAGCACGATGCTGAGTGCAATGATGAGCACGATGCTGAGCACGATGGTGAGCACGATGCTAAGCACGATGCTGAGTACGATGCTGAGCGTAATGATGAGCACGATGCCGAGCCCAATGCTAAGCACAATGCTGAGCGCAATGACGAGCACGATGCTGAGGGCAAGGATGAGCACGATACTGGGCACGATGCTGAACACAATGCTGAGTCCAATGCTGAGCACGATGCTGAGCGCATGCTTGTCGAGTAACAACACAATTTATTGATTTCCAGCTGGCAGCAGACTGCCAGCGAAGAGGTAACATCTCGGAATGAGGCATTAGGCCTGTTAAAAGTACGTTGTGAAGATGCACGCTGGATTATGGATCGCGCATGTATATGACGTTGAGTGAATCTTCTCGGGCTTATCGAAATACAAACGTATTTTCGTGTCCCAGATTCCGCGCTCGGTCTATAACGTGCCGCTTTCACTCTCTCTCTCTCTCTCTCTCTCTCTCTCTCTCTCTCTCTCTCTCTCTCTCTCTCCCTCCCCCACTCTCTCTCTCTCTCTCTCTCTCTCTCTCTCTCTCGACTCGTAGCTTGTGCATTAAATCGGGCATATAGTGGGTTGTGTAAGGTGCTCTCCGGTGCAGTCGACTGCACGAGGAAACGAGAGGCACCAAGAGATGGGAGTACAAATTTAGAGAGTAGGTACACTGTATAGTGGGCTGCTCGTTGCAGGAAACATGAGTAGAGTAACCGAGAGCTCGGCAAACATCGACCATGGAGCCATATATATATATATATATATGATCGATCTTCGCCGAGCATTTGCCAACATACAGGGTGGATCAATAACTATTAGCACCTTGGATATCTTCGAAACTATAAGGTTCACAGAAATATTTGCTGAAATGAAATTGCACAGTACGAAAGTGGCCATCCGATAGCGATAATAGTTTTTTTTGCAGGTGGAGGTACTTCGGACATTTGAAGGTCAACTCCATTTTTTTGAATGGATCGGTATGTTTTTTTTTCTGTATCATGAAAGAGGAGCTTGAAACGAGTTCAACGACCTATAACATAAGGTCATTGAAGGTCATAGAAAGTACAGAAAGGCGATTATTACCGAAACTGTAAGTATTATCGCCTTTCTGTACTTTCTATGACCTTCAATGACCTTATGTTATAGGTCGTTGAACTCCTTTTAAGCTCCTCTTTCATGATACAGAAAAAAAAACATACCGATCCATTTAAAAAATGGAGTTGACCTTCAAATGTCCGAAGTACCTCCACCTGCAAAAAACTATTATCGCTATCGGATGGCCCCTTTTGTACTGTGCAATTTTATTTCAGCAAATATTTCTGTGAACCTTATAGTTTCGAAGATATCCAAGGTGCTAATAGTCATTGATCCACCCTGTATACAGGGTGTACCATTTAAGGCGGGCAACCACTTTAGGCTACCGAAAATTAGATGATTTTTTGGATTTTTTTTTATTGCGAAAAAAAGAAACGGAAATTTCCGCAACTCTGACAATAATTTATTCATATTTTTCATACATCTCTGGTAATTTTTTCAAGTTATTTCATGCATTAATTAAGGTGTAATTAAGCTGTGTCCCTTGGCGTGCCCTCGCAATGAGCCAATTCGAAAATTTTTTTGGAACCGATTATTTCAGGATTTTCAATCTTTTTGCAAAAAAATCTACAGATATTACACCAAGTGCAACTATTTCATGGCATTGAAAATGTAATCAGACTTTTCGGGTGATAAAAAAACGTACATGCAAATAATATGAGTTGCTCCCTCTCTCTCACTCTCTCACTCACATTCTCACTATCCATCCATCTATTCAAACCCAAACAAACCCAAACAAACCCAAATAAACCCAAACAAACCCAACCAAACCCAAACAAACCTAAACAGACCCAAACAAACCCAAACAAACAGACCCAAACAATCCAAACAAACCCAAACAAACCCAAATAGACCCAAACAAACCCAAACAGACCCAAACAAACCCAAACAGACCCAAACAGACCCAAACAAACCCAACCAATCCCAAACGAACCCAACCAAACCCAAACAAACCTAAACAGACCCAAAAAACCCAAACAAACAGACCCAAACAAACCTAAACAGACCCAAAAAACCCAAACAAACAGACCCAAATAATCCAAACAAACCCAAACAAACCCAAATAGACCCAAACAAACCCAAACAGACCCAAACAAACTCAAACAGACCCAAACAAACCCAAACAGACCCAAACAAACCCAAACAGACCCAAACAAACCCAAACAGACCCAAACAAACCCAAACCCAACCAACCCGCCAACATTGTAATGTACACACCGCAATTGAAGAATATTAAGTTGTGCCCTCTTAATATTCTTCATAATGCAATTCTCATTCGACTCTTTGTGAATGTTCGCCAACATAGAGCACCGCGCGCCACAACGAAGAAACGTTCCATTTGTTTTCCCGGGCCTCGATCAACCCCAGCGCTCCACCCCCGCCTCTCGCGGGATCTCAGTCATCCTCACCCCCTTCAGTGGTCGATGTATATTCACGACGCGTTCACAGGAGCAGCAAATGAATCCCAGTCGGAGCCTCGGCTCTCGGACGATAAATTTCCAACCGTCCCAGAGCCGGGTACATCGTACCTTCAGCCTCTCCACCCCTCTCGTGCCTCGCCGCGCCTTTTTTTTTATTCCCTCTTCAGATCGAACGGTAAAGGATGCTGTGCAAGAGGCTGAGCGCAGGAGGCAGGGAGAAGTTGCGATGCGAATGGAGGTTGACGCGACGAAAGTGCCCGGGACTCGAAGTTCTGACAAGTTGGAAGTTATAGCGGCGGCCAATTAAAAGAGTTCAGGCATCTTTCTTTCTACATACCTGTAGCCTCTTTTGAATCCCTTTCCAGGCTCGCCAATCCGATTCATTAGTTCTCGGATAAATTTTCTCTCGATTCGTGACGACTTTTGGTTCGTGAACGATATATTCAAATGGAACGTGTTGAGGTATTTGAAGCAAGAAAAAATTATACGAAAAGCGATAAAATAGAATTAGTCGGATCGAAAAACGAAAGAAAAACGAAATGTTCTGTTCCTTTAATTCTTTGGAATAGTGTAGATAAAGAACTTTGATGATTCGTTGTTAACAGATGGATAAATATGTGAAAAAACCATCCGGTCATACGATAAAATAGTGATTGTGAGAATTATGCTGGTGATGAGTGAGTGAGAGAGAGAGAGAGAGAGAGAGAGAGAGAGAGAGAGAGAGAGAGAGAGAGAGAGAGAGAGAGAGAGAAAGAGAGAGAGAGAGAAGAGGAAGAGAGCCACAGAGAGGAAGGGGAAGACTCCAGTTTGCAAACACTCCATTTCTCATTCGCATCACGTCACTGAATTTTCAAGATCCCTTTGCAAACTACGAGGATCGCCGACTCTCGTACATTCGCGGATGGGCACGTACGCGTCTTTTCCCCATACCCCTTGTTTTCGAATATATATATTTTTTGCGTTCGTTTCCATTCTCACTTCTCACCGGGGGAATCCGATCTCGTATTTTCACATACATGTGGGAAGAACGAGACAAATGCCAAAGCCGCAAGATTTCCATGTGAAAATTGAGGCAGCCAAAAAAACAAAAAAAAATTAGGTTGAAGTTGTAGGTTTCTCTCTTACAAGGAAAGGAAAAAAATTCAACCAGTAGAAACGTCGCGTGTTGATCAGACATCGATTCTAGCTGGCTGAAAACTCATCAGAGACACTTTTTTTTATTACACGTGGAAACTCATAGTGGCAAACCAATTCTGGCGATATCCTTGCAACGTGATTTGAGATTTATATATCATATTTTTATATTTTTTTAATATTTTTTATATTCAAAGAAAATACACGTCTGATCGATATTGACCGCAACTACTGATTGCAGCATCAGTAGTTACGGTCAATTCCAATCAGACGTGGGTTTTCTTTTTTTTGTGACGGTCGTTGCCATCATATAAAATATTTCGTGAGCCAAGAGTATTTATTTATTAATATGTATGTATGCACAAGTAAATAAATCATCTGGGCTGACAAAAATGATATGTAATGATAATAAACATCATTAAAATAAAATGGAAAAAATTGAAAAAAAAAACAAATATATTTAATAAATCGTTCCAACCGGAATTACGAGGAAATCTTTTCCGAAATTTCCTCTTCCTCTCGTGATGAAATGTTTTCCAGTGGTTACGATCAATATCGTTCAGACGTCTAATTTTTTTTTTAATGATGTTCATTGACATTATACAAAATATATACTCAGCCCAGAGTAGGTCGTACAGAGTTCGTTCAAAAAGCAAATTAAAGCTAAATGATTGAGCTTTCTGACCCTGGTATTGAGAGAGTCGAAAAAAACATTTTCGAAGACCGTGTATGACTTTAAAGGTTAAGAAAAATTTCGAAAATTTTCGTTTCCGCATATTTCTTCTGTTTGTTTGGGTTTTTGTTTACTCCAATTGACTTAAAACTTTGGGAGAATATTCTAGCCATATTGTACTATTAGATAATAAAATCTAAAAAAAATGGATTTTTTGACGTTTTTAAACTCACGTATCCCCTTAAAGATTTCAAGCTTCAAAATGGATTTTTCGTTTCTGTACGATCATTTGTCTACAAGTGACAACGCTTAAAAAAGTGATCCACAAAATAAAATAATAAAGTTTTTTCGTTAGATCTTTGGAGTAGTGTATATGCATAGCTGAATAAATAATGTGGGCTGACAAATTTTATATATAATGACAGTAAATATCGCTACGACCAGATAAAAAAAATTAAAACAATGTAACAAACAAATATATAATAAATCTTTTCAACCGGAATTACGACGAAATCTTTTCCAAAACTTTCGTCTCGAGCACTTTTTTTTTCCTCTTCCTCTCTGTAGTGTCACGTCCCATTATTCTTACTCCGCTGCGAGAGAGAGAGAGAGAGAGAGAGAAAGAGAGAGAGAGAGAGAGAGAGAGAGAGAGAGGGGGGAGAGAGAGAGAGAGAGCCAAAAAAAATAGATCGTGCGAGGCGTGTATGAAAAAACAAAAAGGAGAAGAAAATTTCGTGGCACGTGCGGGCTTCCGCACACGGAACTCAGGGCGAAACTTGCTCCCTAGTTTTTATTTTTTCGTTCTTTTCCTTTTTCCACCACGAAGGGAAAACACTGGCGTGCGAAAATCAGGAACGAGTGCCAGCTTGCCGGAGTACGTCGTCGAGGAAACTTCGTAACGCATTGAAGCTGTATATATATATATGTACAGAGCAATTATAAGGTTGTCATGTGTTTTTTAAAGGTCTGCGGCGAAGATTCTGCGACCGAAGAAAGCATTTAATGATTTTTCAAGTACTTTTCGAAAAAAATATAGCGCATTTTCCTGACGCGTAGTACTCGCCTGAATAAATTGAGTATTCTGAAAAAAAAAACAAAACTCCATGTTGAGTTCAACAGAATGAAGATAATTAAATTTGGAATAAGAAATCTTTTGTTTTCAATAATGTATTCATTCATTTTTTTTTGTTTTTGAACATTATTATTGAATTTTTTATTTTTTTCAATGTGTTTTTTTATAATATTTATTCATTTTTTTTTATTTTTAATTTAATTAAACTCCATTAATCCACTGTAAAATGCATCTTTGGTCATTTTTTTTTTCAATTCGATAGTGAAAGTACAAAAACTGTTTTTTTTCCCTAAAGCAATAATTGATATTTATGGAGGATTAATTCTAGTTTTTAAAACCATCCTTCGATTTGTTGTATGACCAATAGTTCATGAGAGATCGACGATTAAAGAAAAAAGTACGATTTTTCATTCAACGACCGATATCTCAGCAACAAATTCTCGTACAGAGAACGCTCAAAAACCAAATTAAAGGTAAATTACTAAACTTACTGACCCTGACATTAACATAGTTGGGAAAAATTTTCCCGAGTCCAGGGGCACTGCTAAAGTCGACAAAAATTTTTGAAAATTTTTGTTCCGCGATATTTTTGTCGATTGCGCCATAATCATGACTGAACGAAAAATGTTGATGGAAAATTCGAAAACTAAAGTCTTCAAACTTCAAAGTGCTTTTTTATCATCGCTATACGATCATTTTTCACATAGTTACAACGTGTTAAAAATCACAGTGTAAAGGGTCGAAAAATAGCTGATTTTCGCGATTTTTTTTCTCGATAGTTAAAATACGCTAATCAGTCTGATTTTTTTATGTCACATCGAAGCACTCATGGAGGACAGAAAATAAATTTTTAAACGTTAACATTTATTTTTTATATATTTTTTTAACGGTTGAAAATGTCTTCGAAAAAAAGGAGTCCTCACGGTGTACATGGTTGTCGCCGTAAATATAATCTAAAACAAAATTTGTAAAAAGATTATTAATCAGTATGAAAGCCGCTGTCTTGCTATCAAGGTTTTTTTTTTCATAAAAATTGACAAAATGGCGGCGGTTAAAAAAAAAACATCGAATTTAGCATATATTTTCGACAGTTTTTCGTTAAAAAAAATATGAAGATTTCAAAAGAAAAAAAAAAGCTTCCATAGCAAGATAAAGAATGGCGTGAAGAATGTTGTGTCAAAATTTGAGACGGTTAGCTTGAAAGTTCTTCCTTTGAGACTGTACCCCGTTCTGAAAAACGACATTTCGAGAAAAGCGCGTTTAAAGTTTCGAGCGCGGAAGTTCAATTTCTCTGAGAAAGTCTGTAGCGACCGAAATTATTCGAATTTCGCCACAAAAATTGAACACCATGTTTATAACCGTCTATACTATCGGATAATGCAAAAAAAAAAAGAAATCGATTTTTTGCTAAAATTTTAAACTCTTATGATTCCTTCATTTTGTTGCGAAATGTATACCAGCTCTGTAAATATGAAACCGGAATTCGCCCATAGATGGCCCTGGCTGTCAATGTAGTTACCGTCAAGTGGCGTCATTGGCGCCATTTGCTTTCTTGACATCTGACAAAGATTTTTAACTCACAACAATACAAGTTTCATACCCCAACATAGTTTGTTATGGCGTTGAACATGTCGAATTTTGTGCCTGGAAATCACGATTTGCGGACAGCATTAAGGGGCCAGTACCACTTTGAAAATTTCAAAAAATCGATTTTTTTTTACTGTTTTCGAAAGTACATACATTCAGAAATATTGTGTCAAAATTTTATGAAAATCCGAGCTTTCTAAGTATTTTTTTTTTTACCTGAACGTCAGGACCTCATTTCGTCTACCTGAGCGTGTTCGCTCTGCAAACCACCGCAGTTTTGAGTGCTCAAAAGAGACCAGAACCAAACGAAAGCAAGCAAGACTTGAAGAAATCGACGATGATGAGCAATCAGAAGGGATTTTTTACGGTGCAGGAATTGCCGATTGAGTTTAGGTAAGAGTCTTTCATAAACTTCAAACGCGTTTTTCTCGAAACAACGTTTTCAAAATCTAGCTCCATCGTATCTCTAAAACTAATAAACCGATTCTCTTGAAATTTCAACCACATATTGTAAACATGATTCGCAACAAGATGACCCTCGATGGTTTTAAAATTTTGATTTTTACTCATTTTTTTTTGCGAAAAACTGCGAAAAAACGCGTTTTTTTTACTTTTTTCGTTTTTCATTTGCCATTTTTTTATTTTTTGATAAAACTTTATATCCGAGGGTCATTTTGTAGCTGGTGTCATACTGAATCCAATGGACTTTGATTTTTTTGTTTCAGACAAGCCGTTGCCGAGTTGTGATGGAGCTACCTAGCCCACCTATTTTTCAGGCGTTACGTTAAACTATAGTTTTTGTACTTAAAAATGAATAAAAATGTATTGAACATTTTTTTTTGATGTATTTCAAGACTTTATTTATCAAGCCCAACAACTTTTATATTCATATCTTTTATAAAATCCTCAAAAAAAAATCGCGAAAATAGCCTTTTTTTCGTGGCTCCAAAGTGGACTGGCCCCTTAATTTTCCGTTACCATTTGAAGAAAACTGCTGCAGAATCGCATCGAATGCTTGTCGAAGCTCACGGTGAGCATGCACTTGGTAAATAACAGTGCTTTGAGTGGTTTAAAAAATTCAAAAGTTGCGATTTTGACGTGAGAAACGAAGAACGTGGGAGGCCACCGAAAAAGTTTGAAGACAGCGAATTGCAAGCATTGTTGGATGCTAAAACCTGGTGAAATTGTTAATACTGAACGCAACCGACAACAAATGATCGATTTGAATGAAGCTTTGCGTGAAAAACGACCAGAATATCAGAAAAAAGGCAACACAAAAGTGATTTTGCTTCATGACAATGCACCATCACACACAGCAAAACTGGTCAATGAAACGATTGAGGCGTTTAGTTGGGAAATACTTTCGCATGCGGCTTACTCACCAGACTTGGCTTCGTCCGATTACCACTTATTTGCATCAATGGGACACGCACTTGCTGAGCAGCCCTTCACTTCTTACGAAAATGTACGAAAATGGCTCGATCACTGGTTTGCCTCAAAAGAGCAACAGTTTTTTTTTTTTTTTTGGCGTGGCATCCACAAATTGCCAGACAGGTGGGAAAAATGTGTAGCTAGGCAATGGACAATACTTCGAATAAAATATTTTTCATCATTATCATACAATAAACGTGTATTTTCTATACAAAAATTCTTGTTTCATATTTAAATAACTGATATACAAGTGAACGACAGACAGAGGCTCGACGAAAAATTCATCTGGCCTTCTTTTCTTTTTCACTTCTATTTCTTCGGTACTGAGTCTTGCAGTTTGGGTTGCGATCGGAAACTTTTTTCCTTCTCTCTCTCTCTCTCTCTCTAAGAAACGATACATTATGCGAGTCGTACGCTTCCCTCTCAGCATCCCTTCTGCCACCGAACGTTTCTTATAAACTTTTGCCTATATATATGTCTTCGACGACATCCGGAAGAGAAAAATATTTTATTTTCCTCGCAGGTGGGGCAACAACTTGCGGATAATGCGCCGAGAATGCATAAAACGTGAAGCAGATGCTGGCTCCTTTTGTTATTATTTCGATTATTATTATTATTATTATTATTATTATTATTGTCACGTAATCATGCCGGGGAAATGTGAATGATGAAGGTATCGGGTGGCCACATGGAGGCGCACGGTTCTCTTGGTTTTTCTGAAACGATTAATCCCAGCTGTGTCGACCATCGCACTACTCCACCACCCCACCCCTCGCTCCCTCCTGTCACCTTCACCCTCTTCCCGCGAACACTTCACGGTCATTTGTCGTATATCTCAACGCGGGCGAAAGAAAAGTATGGTGCACCAGGTATTTATCGACTGACGGCGAAACGAATGTAACGCGGCCAAAGTCTCAGGTGCATCTCTTGCACTTTTCATTTTGTGACGATATATTGGGTGAAGTAAAAAGTTCTGAGCGTTTTCCGCTAGATGTCTTTAGTCAGCCATATCTCACGATGTATACATCGCATCGGGTCATACTATACGGCGATTTGAAGGTGACATTACGCTTCAAAAAAGGTTCTTTGACAGTTTTGTGTTTGGTGAAGGCAGTTGTGTGTTACAGCGTTCCAAAATGGAGGCAAAAGAAAGAGAAAATTCGATACATTCTTCAGTACCACTGCGACCAAGGTGAAAAGGCGGAGCAGGCGGCCAAAAAAATTTGTGCTGTTTATGGACCCAATACAGTATCGAATGCAACAGCAAAGCGGTGGTTCCAACGATTCCGTTCTGGTAATACGGACGTCGAAGATGGGGCACGCTCTGGTAGGCCAATCGTCGAAAATGTCGATAAAATCATGGAAATCGTCGAGTCGGACCGGCATGTGAGCACTTATTCCATTGTCCAGGAACTGAAGATTAGCCCGAAAATCGTTTGGAACTATTTGCACAAGGCTGGTCTCGAGAAGAAGCTCGATGTATTGGTGCCACACGAATTGACGCAAAAGAACCTTTTGGACCGAATTGATGCCTGCGATTCTTTGCTGAAACGTGACGAAATCGACCTATTTTTGAAGCGGATGGTGACTGGCGATGAAAAATGGGTCAAAAAATGGGTACGAGAACAACAGCCGAAAAAGATCGTGGTCCAATCGCGTTGAGCCGGCCTAAACGATCGCCAAGCCCGGATTAAGGGGCCAGTCCACTTTGGAGCCACGAGAAAAAGGCTATTTTCGCGATTTTTTTTTGAGGATTTTATAAAAGGCATGAATATAAAAGTTGTTGGGCTTGATAAATAAAGTCTTGAAACACATTAAAAAAAAAATTTAATTCATTTTTAAGTACAAAAACTATAGTTTAACGTAACGCCTCAAAAATAGGTGGGCTAGGTAGCTCCATCACAACTCGGCAACGGCTTGTCTGAAACAAAAAAATCAAAGTCCATTAGATTCAGTATGACACCAGCTACAAAATGACCCTCGGATATAAAGTTTTATCAAAAAATAAAAAAATGGCAGATGAAAAACGAACAAAGTAAAAAAAAAACGCGTCTTTTTCGCAGTTTTTCGCAAAAAAAAGAGTAAAAATCAAAATTTTAAAACCATCGAGGGTCACCTTGTTGCGAATCATGTTTACAATATGTGGTTGAAATTTCAAGAGAATCGGTTTATTAGTTTTAGAGATACGATGGAGCTAGATTTTGAAAACGTTGTTTCGAGAAAAACGCGTTTGAAGTTTATACTATGAAAAACTCTTACCTAAACTCAATCGGCAATTCCTGCACCGTACAAAATCCCTTCTGATTGCTCATCATCGTCGATTTCTTCAAGTCTTGCTTGCTTTCGTTTGGTTCTGGTCTCTTTTGCGGACTCAGAACTGCGGCGGTTTTCAGAGCGAACACGCTCGTCATTGCGATTGTCGGCGAATCCGATGGCGATCGGGCCGAGTTTGACGCCCATTATTTCCATTATTTTAAGCACTGGACGAAATCCTTCATTAAAGACACACGCGGAAACTTTGCAGGCAATGTCTACGATTTTTTTGCCGTTGAACATGTGTTTAGGTGCCATATTCCATACGCAGTTGTTAAAACTTTCATTATTGTTTTGCGTATGGCCACCTAAACATCTTTCGAGCAGTTCCGTTTTGGTGAGATCCTCGTAAATAGGTTTTAAAACTTCCTGTACTTCCTCAGAAAGGGCAGGAGCATGTTTGTAATGTTGCTGAAGTGCCTTAGCTTTGAGGTCGGCCGCGCGCGCTATATGCTCAGTTAGACGAAATGAAGTCCTGACGTTCAGGTAAAAAAAAAAAAAAATACTTAGAGAGCTCGGATTTTCATAAAATTTTGACACAATATTTCTGAATGTATGTACTTTCGAAAACAGTAAAAAAAAATCGATTTTTTTTAATTTTTGAAGTGGACTGGTCCCTTAACGGCCAAGAAGGTTTTGCTGTGTGCTTGGTGGGATTGGAAGGGAATCATCGACTATGAGTTGCTCCCATCGGGCCAAACACTCAATTCGGACCTCTACTGTCAACAACTGACCAGATTAAAGCAGGCGATCGACCAGAAGCGGCCAGAATTGGCCAATAGGAAGGGTGTTGGGTTCCATCAAGACAACGCCAGGCCGCACACATTTTTAACGACGCGCCAGAAGCTCCGAGAGCTTGGATGGGAGGTTCTGTCGCACCCGCCGTATAGTCCAGACCTGGCACCAAGCGATTATCACCTTTTCAAGCATTTGCACAATTTTCTTGATGGTACAAAACTGACCTCAAGAGAGGCTTGTGAAAATGAGCTGGTCAAGTTTTTTACCAATAGGGACGAGGACTTCTTCAATCGCAGAATTATGAAATTGCCTTCAAAATGGACAAAAGTTATCGAACAAAACGGCGCATATTTGATCTAAATCGGATAATCCTAACTATGTTAATTTCATCGTCAAAATAAAGGGAAAAAACGCTCAGAACTTTTTACTTCATCTAATATATGAGACATTCCATGCCATTTCACCTAGCCCGTGACCCCGACCATTTTTAATTTTCTTGATTTTTTTTTTGTAAAATCGTACACCATGAAACGAATATCCACACCAATTTTTAGATTTGTATCTTTTTTTTTCAGGAGCTATGATTTTCCAAAAAAAAAATGTCGATTTCGTAAGTTTTGAAAATGTCTAAACGGTGATAACTCCTGAAGTAATTGAGATATCGACAAATGTCGATATATAATTTTTTTCATTTTGAAGCATAGTTCCATGAAAAAATATGAAAAACATTATCATTTATACTGGACCACGTATTTTTTGCTTCGAAAGTGGAAACGATTTTTTTTGAAGATGATTGCCATTTTTTATTTTTTTCAAAAAATTCTCCAAAAAAAGTGACCCGTTCTATGATTTTTAAGACTAGTCTCATCGTGGGCCCATTTTCCCTTCTATCTTTTGTCGTTGGAATTAACCGTATTTTTTTTTAGGAGGGTTTTATCATTTCAATCGCCAATAATGCTTCTAGAAGAGAGAAAACCCAGGGCCAAAAGTTGAATGTTTCTCCGGCACACCCTAATGTACGAGTGCAAACACCGAGAAATTGCCTATTTACCTCTTATCTCGAGAGATTTTTTTTTTTTCTTTCATACCCTCTCATCCTTGCAGGCCGATTAGGACGTGCCAGGGCTCGAGGTAGCTTAACGACGATGTCTTATGCAACGCGCCGCCCGGAATGTCACGATAATCCGCGAGTACACAGATTTCACTCGCACTTGCGGCGACCAAGGAAGATCCATGAATTTCTACGTGACGAAAGTTGTGCCTGTGCAATCTTGCATGGCTTCTTTACATTACAGTCTTAATCGTTCATTTTTTTTTGTTGATAATTTAATAAAAAATAGGAAATTTACATTTCTGCAGGTGTCAACGCCAGTTCTGATGACATTGAAGAATATATTGAGAAAACCCGGATCGATAGCGATAATAATAATAATGATAACGTTAATCATGATGTAATAAGATGGAATAAGGTGGGCACGTAAAAAGGGAAAGCATAAAAATTTAATAAAATTTATTATTTTATTAAATGTTTATTAATAAAATTTATTATTTTATTAATAAATATTTATATTAATTATTATAATTAAATTAATTATATAATTATATAATTATATAATTATATAATTATATAATAATATAATAAAATTATAATTAAATAAATATATTAATTATTATAATTAAATTATAAATAAATAAATAATTAAAAAATTATTAATAAAATTTATTAAAAATAAAAAAAATCTAATAAAAAAAACATAAAAAAACATAAAAATAAATAAAAAAAAGCATAAAAATAAAAACATCGAACAAACCATAAAAATCATAAACGTTAATCATGACAACGATAAGGACAATAACAATTTTTATTTCACTCGGTACGATAATGGTCGTTTTACGTACGGATGCGTAAAACATCCGTTTTCACACCGCGTAAAATAAAATTTCATACAATACTCGACGAAAAAACTTTTTTTAACCTCGTGTGATTGCAACACTCGTTAGAAAAAGTTTTTTTTTCGTCCTTGTGTCATAATGTTCTATTATAAATCAATAGTAACAACGACGACAATAATAAATATTATATTATTATATTGATAATATATATATATATATATATATATATATATATATATATATATATTAGGTGTGTGAATTAATTTTTACAGATTTTTCTAGCAGGCTGTGAATCCTCTTTCAAGTTGAAATATTTCAACGTCCTTTTAGGATTTTAAAGTATTGACATAGTCCTGTTCAAGACGCTGTATGAATTTATTGGGCGAGCGTCATATCCTTAAAATAAAGTAGCAAGAACAATGGCAACCGATAAGCTGCACATTCGCCACTGCATCCTTTACGAATTCCAACAAGGAAAAAGTGCCAACAAAGTGTGGGAGTCAATTTGTTCTGTGTTCGGGAAGAGTATTGTGTCATACGAAACATGCAATTGTTGGTTTAAACGTTTTAGAAACAATGATATCGAACTCAGTGACCGTGCGCGTACTGGACAGCCTGAAAAATTTTCGGACGACGATTTGGAAACTTTACTGTTCCAAAATTCTTCACAGACACAAGAAGAACTTGCAGCCCAACTAGGTGTTGATCGATCAACCGTTGCCAAGAGGTTACACGCGATGGGAAAAATTCAGAAGCTCGGGAAATGGGTCCCACATGAACTTACCGAATATAACCTTGGACAACGGATGAACACGTGTCTTTGGTTGCTTAGCAAACAACGAAGGAAGAACTTTCTCTGGAAAATCGTGACGGGGGATGAAAAATGGATCCTTTATGAGAATCCCAAGCGGAAAAAATCATGGGTGGAGCCTGGAGAACCAACAACATCAACTCCCAAACCGCAAATGAACGTCAAAAAAATGCTTTTGTGTATCTGGTGGGACGTAAAGGGTGTTCTTTATTACGAACTTCTAGAACCGGGTCAGACGATCACTGCAGAACGATATAGTGACCAATTAAATCGTTTAAGCGAAGCAATTGAGCAAAAAAGGCCATTCACAGGACACGGAAGGCGAAAAGTCATTCTCGTGCATGATAACGCTCGACCTCACGTTGCTCGTACGACCCAAACAACTATTTTAAACCGGGGCTGGGAAGTTCTTCCTCATCCGGCATATTCACCGGACTTGGCCCCATCCGACTATCACCTATTTCGGTCAATGGCGCACAGCTTAAGAGGGAGCCACTTCCGAGAAGTCGAAGATATTAGGAAATTCGTCGATGACTTTATCGCCTCGAAACCAGCCACCTTCTATCGTGATGGTATCTGTATGCTACCATATCGGTGGCAGAAGGTTGTAGAAAGCAACGGGGGATATTATCCGGATTAAACACGGTTTTGTTTATTTTTGAATAAACCGCAAGTATGGAAAAAACTGTAAAAATCAATTCACACACCTAATATATTATATTTTATATATTTTATATATATAATGCACTAGTCGAAATTTCTTAAAGCACTAAAAGTTAGATAGCGGACTCAAAAATAGAGATAATTGAATTTTCCAAGTGGCGTTTTAAAGAGGACGAATTAACCTTTATTTTGCTGTTTTAGAAAATTCTTTACGATTTTTTTTCGCCCCTGTACGGATTTTTGAAGGCGGCCATTTTTCGCTTTTTTTGGCCTCCGAAAATTAACTGCAAAATTTGGGGAAAATCTTTTCCTCGGTTTTTTTCATGGTAAATTAAAAACGGATATCAAAACCTACATTTTTATTTTTTAGAAAGACCCGTACGTGTTTTTTCGCCCCAGTTTTGCATTTTTAGTTAAAAAAGACATGTTTTAGAAAAAAAGGTCTCATCGAAGAACTACAGGTTTTAAGAGGAAATGTCAAGAAGGTAAAAAGTTGCATGGGTTCACACTGGAGTGGCGAGAATTTTTTCAGAATATTTTTTGGACATTTTTTTTCACCATTTTTGGTCGGAACTTTGATGACTGGAGAGGCTCCACTTGGGAATTATGGGGATTAGGACAATATAGGTATTAATAAAAGAAATTTGTTTACATTTTTATTTTGAATTAACTGAAATTTTTTTAGAAAAAAAAATTTAATTTCCATTTTTTCATTTTATTTTTCAAAAATAAAAAAACATCTAGAAAAATTGTAGTTAATTAAAAATAAACATGTAAACAAATTTTCTTTCGTAATATATTGTCTTAGACCTCCTAATTCCCAAGTGGAGCCTCTCCACTCATCAAAGTGCCAAACAAAAATTGTACAAAAAAATGTAAAAAAAAAAAAATCTGAAAAAATTCTAGCCACTCCAGTGTGAACCCATGCAACTTTTTACTCTCTTGACATTTCCTCTGAAATCCTGTAGTTCTTCGATGACGCCTTTTTTTTCCGAAACATGTCTATTTAGTTAAAAATACAATACTGAGGCGAAAAAAAACGTACGAGACTTTCTAAAAAAATGGAAAAGTAGGTTTCAATATCCTTTTTAAGTTTACCATGGAAAAAACTGAGGAAAAAAATTTCCGCAAACTTTGCAGGTAATTTTCGACAGCCAAAAAAATAGCCGAAAAATGGCCACGTTCAAAAGTGCGTACCGGGGCAAAAAAAAATCGTAGAAAATTTTCTAGATAAGCAAAATGAAGGTAAACTTATCCTCCTTAAAACGCCACTTGGGAAATTCAATTATCTTTATTTTTGAGTCCGCTATCTAACTTGTAGTGCGGTAAGAAATTTTGACTAGTGAATAATTAAATAAAATAAAAATAATAATCATAAAAATAAATATGAAGGTGTAGGGCACGCCGGTCCCTGGGCCAACACCCAGGCGGTGGGCACAGCAAAATCCCTAGGCCAAATTATTACTAAATATTATCATCATTATCATTATTATTATATTATTATATGATAATAGATTTTTTGCTCCAGGCAACGCACTTTCTAATTTTGCACTAACATTATTATTATAATACACTCTCGATATTAAAATCGCTCGAGTGGGAAACGGCTAACAGCGCAAATATCTCAAACTGTTCCGGGCTTGGCATCGATGGGTAAAAAAAAAATACGAAACGAATTAATTGTAAAATACCGTCCTCGTTGTGTATATATAAAACAATACCTAAATCTCTCTCCAACAGCACGCACGGATGGTCGAGGGCAAACCGGAAAAAAAAATACAAAGCTCTCGGAGGAACACGAGGAGGGTGGCAGAGTCGTTTCTGATTGTTTTCCGATACCGTTGGCTAACCGACTTTGCGAACCGCACGAACGACGGCCTTTCTCTCTCTCTCTCTCTCTCTCTCTCTCTCTCTCTCTCTCTCTCTCTCTCTCTCTCTCTCTCTCTCTCTCTCTCTCTTCTCTCTTTCTCTCTCTCTCTCCCTCTCTCTCTCTCTCCATTTTTCCAAGCAACTGAACAGGGAAAGCTTAAAAACGAAGAAAAATCTAACGCAGCTCCACAATTAAATTTTCAATGGTGTCCTGTGCTTTTCTTTCGAATCTCCTACGACCCGCATTATTCGCGTTGGTGCTTAAAAAAAAAGAACACGCACATACAAATAATACGGATTTTAAATATGGCAACTTTAATTGGCACTGAGTTTGAAGTAGAAACTTGGCCAATTTCATGTTAAAATTTTCAGACTGCAGCGATAATTAGAGAGGTTTCAAGAGCGGAAAATGTAAGCCCTTAGAATTGCTCGTCGCTTGGAGAATTCCTCGTAAGGTCAATTAGGATTTGGTCCTGCAATGAACTTCGTTCGCCGGTAACGTCAGTCTGACCTTTGCGAGGCCAGGTTTCGAGCTCTAAGTCCATCTCTAACTCTCTCTCTCTCTCTCTCTCTCTCTCTCTCTCTCTCTCTCTCTCTCTCTCTCTCTCTCCCCTCTCCTCTCTCTCTCTCTCTCTCTCTCTCTCTCTCTCTCTCTCTCTCTCTCTCTCTCTCTCTCTCTCTCTCTCTTTCTCCTCTCTCTCTCTTTCCGTTCTCCCGATTCCCTCTTTCCCGTATATGCCAACTACCCTAGACTTTGGAAATGCCAGCAAGAAATTCACGACTGGTACTGAGGCAATTAAATTTATCAGACGATCTCGATCGTCACTGACGGATCGCGGTCAATGAAGAGGATTTTCCCGACTAGAAATATTGTCAAGCTGGCCTGATATTTGATCCGGGTCCGATCAAGTTGTAGTACGGAGGCCTTATTTAAGACGCCTTAATTTGCCTCATCCGGCTAGTGTCAGGCGACAGTCAGTCAACTGGATGTATGTTCTCCTCGTGTTGCCTGATCCGGCTAGCTTCGGGCACTGGTCAGGCAACCGGAACTTACGGCTTACTTTCAATTTGCCTGATCCGGCTAGCTTCAGGCGATGGTCAAGCTTACTTCGAACACCAATTAAAATGAAATACAAATCTAAATATCTCGGATCACTACCAAATATTTCGTAGTGATCCGAGATATTTCGATTTGTATCATCGATACTGACCTTGAATGACCTTGAACGACTTTGACCCCCCGAATGTTTTTTATGCGGCTTGAGATGCTCCACAAGATGGTTGAAAAAAAAAATGTACCATTCCATTTAAAAAAGTGGAGTTGACCTTCACTGTGGGTCAGCGCCTCCACCGAAATAAAGTAAATTCATCGCATTTGATGGCCCCCCTTCACACCGTACAACTTTTGTCTCGAACATTTTTTTTGTGACGTCGATAATTACCGAGTTATTTCGGGTGGCAGAGATAAGAGGGACACCCTGTATATCGATAGGCTATAAAAAAGCGCGGCAAACGAAATTCCGTGGGAAATCAATTTTCCGGGTCACGACGAGGGAGCATCGTAACTGTCGTTACTCCCTTGCGTATTGTGTGCAATGTAAATATATATATATATATATATATATATATATATATATATATATATATATATATATATATAATAGGCCAAGAGTTTCGTGATACGACGTTTACATCGCTCGTCGTTTTCCCCATAAACGACATTGCGTCGAACATGCGATAATACGTAGTCTACGTGCGCAACGTCCACGGGCCATTCCAGACCGAGTCGGATGACAAACGATCCTCAATAAAACATTTAAAAAAAAAAACAATAATTATTCCAATATGTGAAACTCTACGAAGTATGTTTCGTGCAATTTTTCCGAATTTTTACGCAAGTAAAAGTTCGCACTTGTTGCAACGTCTTTGAACACAAGGAGGGCACAGGGGAAACTGTAAAAATACCCCGTGACGAAAGACACGCTCGATATCCACGATTTTTACGATCGATGAATTCGCGAAAAATTGTCAAGCAAGCCTGGCGCTAATGGCGCGGTCACCCATCCGAGTGTTGCGCCTGGATGGGGACACGAAAGAGCTTAACGCCCCATACGTTGAGAAATGATAAACGAAGAGGGGCTGAAGAACGCACGGAGTAGGGAGTACGTGGGAATGTTGAGGAATTTGTCTATACGACGTATACCTCGAGCTATTGGACACTATCGCGTGTTCACACGTCCCCGGGTTTTTGGATATGCGCGGTATGCACCCATACGCAAAACCACTTTCGCGATATTATATATATGTTATATATATTTTATATATATATATATATATATATGCGCTTGCGAGGAATTTGAGTTGGGATCTTATCACAGAGAGTCGAAAAATTCCGTACACCATTGTCCGAGCCTGTCAATCCTCTCAGCGTACGTATAAATACAGGGTGGGCCATTTAGGCGGGATCCTGAATTAGCCGGTTCGAAAAAATCGATATTTTGAGGAATTTTTTTCGGGTAAAAAAAAAAGCAAGTTTAGCGAAATTTTCAGATTATTTTATTACATGTCTGAACATAAGAAAACAATTTTTTTTTAAAGAAAAATATCAACAGGCAACCGATTTTTATGCACATTCGTGCCACTGCTGTTTCCATGCAGCGTGACAAATGGAGCTCGTAATTTTCATCTGAAACAAAAAAACCACAAACCATTTTAATTGTGACATATTTTTCTTCTATGTGAACTAAAAAAAACGAAAAAATTTTGAAATTTGAATGTTTTTTCGGGTTTGAAGTAGAAAATGTGCTTTTTGTGAAAAAAAAAAATTATTTCAACTTGCTAAAAAAATTGTTAAGAATTTTTTTTCCTGAAGCGAACAAGCTTTAGTTTGTTTCGATTGGACTTCTAGTTTTTTTGGAATCAGCTACGCCAAATTAGAAAAATCGTAAAAACGAAAACTCGAGAAAACGGGCGCCCTAACTGTCCGAGCGCCCGTATACCTGCTCGACACTCCACTACGTTCAGTGCTGTATCTTTGGAAATATTTCGAATTGGGCTATAAAACTTTGTCTAGACATTCTTAGATACATCAGGAATAGATTCAAACAATAAAAAAAAAATCGATTTTTTGGACCTTCTAATGCAGGATCCGGCCTTAACGTGACCACCCCAAATATCTACGTTGCCTTTAGAGCGACGAAACAAATGTCAGGAGGTATTAGGTGTATGACTTAATTTTTATAGATTTTTTCTTCGAGCTTAAAATTATATTTAAAATAGAAATATTTTCGCGGTCTTTTGTGGTTTTGAAAAAGGATCCGACGCAAGGTTTCAGAACACCGAACGACAAGTCTACGTGAGTTACGTAACCTCTCAGAATAGCAGAGTTCACGATGGAAACTGATAAACATTCGGCACTGCATTTTATACGAATTCCAAGACGGAAAAAATGCTTCTAAAGCACGGCAATCAATTTGTAGTGTTCTTGGTGGCGACGTTGTGTCTTATGAAACGTGTAATTATTGGTACAAACGTTTTAGAAGTGGTGATTTCGATCTTAGTGACCAGCCGCGCCCTGGACAGCCTCGAAAGTTTGAAGATGCGGAATTGCAAGCTCCACTGGATGAAGACTCAACGCAAACGCAACAAGAGCTTGCAGCTCAGTTAGGAGTCACCCGAACAGCTATTTCCAAGCGTTTGCACCAAATGGGAAAAATTCAAAAACTTGGAAGGTGGGTCCCACATGTGTTGACCGAACACAACCTAGGTCAACTTATGAACACGTGCCTTTCACTGCTTGTCCGGCAACAACAAAAAAAGGACTTCTTGTGGAAAATTGTGACGGGTGATGAAAAGTATATTTTTTACGAGAATCCCAAACGTAAAAAGTCATGGGTGGATCCGCGGCCACCCAGTAGATCGATGGCGAAACAGAACATCCACTTAAAGAAGGTTCTCCGGTGTATGTGGTGGGACATGAAGGGTGTGCTTTACTACGAACTCCTGGAAGCTGGACAGACGGTGACTGCGGAACGCTACAGCCGACAATTGAACAAACTGAGCGAAGAACTTGATCAGAAGAGGCTATTTACTGGATAAGGAAGTAGGCAAGTCAAACTGCTGCATGACAACGCTCGACCTCACGTTGCTCGCGCGACTCAGAAGACCCTTTTGAACTTGGGATGGGACGTTCTCCCGCACGCGGCATATTCACCAGACTTAGCCTCATCCGACTACCATTTGTTCCGGCCAATGCAGCACGCTTCAGTGGATAAACAGTTCAAAACGCTGGACGATGTGCGTAAATTCGTCGATGACTTTATCGCTTCGAAGCCTGCAAGTTTCTTTCGCGACAGCATTCGTATGTTACCTGAGAGATGGCGCAAGATCATAGAAGACGATGGACAATATTTCCAAGGTTAAGTTCGTTGTTCTCTATTTTTTTATATTAAACAAATTTGCTGAAAAATCTGATCTGAAAAGGCTGATACAGTGGTGAAAAATTCATTTTTGTCAAGGTCATAGTTTTCGTGTTCTCAGGGTCATCAATGGTTTTTCATTTCTTAACTAGGAAGTATAATTTTTTATTGCAGTATCATTTTTTGCATTAAAAAATGCCTAACTTTCGTATGAAAGATTTTTTTCGTTAGACGAAAATTTCCGAAGATATTTTGAATATTTAATGAAACATTGTCCAATAATTTAACGTCGGTTGATGTCACTTGGTCCACTGAATATCGTATTTAGTCTTTCTCTCTCTCTCTCTCTCTCTCTCTCTCTCTCTCTCTCTCTCTCTCTCTCTCTCTCTCTCTCTCACTTTTTTCTTTTTACGACTTTGAATGCAGTTTTTGATGCAGTTGCTGAATGCATTTTGCATCAGTTCTCCTTGACGACTCTAAGATCACAGATGCGCATCTTCATTCTTCTCCTCACCCCTCTCCGTATTCATCTTGAACGTAGAGTAGAGAGCGAGATACATAGAGAGAGAGAGAGAGAGAGAGAGAGAGAGAGAGAGAGAGAGAGAGAGAGAGAGAGAGAAATGGAGGGAAAGACAACGATGCTCGTAATTTCGGTTCCTCTTTGCATCCGCTGAGAATAATAATACGGAATGGAATAACGCTCAAACGCTCATCTGGCATTCCGCCCATTTTCGCAGTCCTCATTGAATGTGCCCATGGCACACTCGGGTTAAGGGGAGCCCCGAATATAGTACAGTCTTATAAAGGATTTAACAGTGTGGCCTGTGACGTTGGTAAGCGTTTCTTGGGCATTAACTCCCTTGAGGAAAGGGCGTCTAAGTGCAGGCATATTTATGAGTATTCGCCTTGTTACGTTAATAAATAAATCAATAAAACAATAAATTAAAAAAATTATAAATCAATAAATCAATAATTCAATTTATCAATAAATCAATAAATCAATAAATCAATAAATCAATAAATCAATAAATCAATAAATCAATAAATCAATAAGTCAATAAATCAATAAATCAATAAATCAATAAATCAATAAATCAATAAATCAATAAATCAATAAATCAATAAATCAATAAATCAATAAATCAATAAATCAATAAATCAATAAATCAATAAATCAATAAATCAATAAATCAATAAATCAATAAATCAATAAATCAATAAATCAATAAATCAATAAATCAATAAATCAATAAATCAATAAATCAATAAATCAATAAATCAATAAATCAATAAATCAATAAATCAATAAATCAATAAATCAATAAATCAATAAATCAATAAATCGATAAATCAATAAATCAATAAATCTATGAATCAATAAATCAATAAATTAATAAATCAATAAATCAATAAATCAATAAATCAATAAATCAATAAATCAATAAATCAATAAATCAATAAATCAATAAATCAATAAATCAATAAATCAATAAATCAATAAATCAATAAATCAATAAATCAATAAATCAATAAATCAATAAATCAATAAATCAATAAATCAATAAATCAATAAATCAATAAATCAATAAATCAATAAATCAATAAATCAATAAATCAATAAATCAATAAATCAATAAATCAATAAATCAATAAATCAATAAATCAATAAATCAATAAATCAATAAATCAATAAATCAATAAATCAATAAATCAATAAATCAATAACTCAATAAATCAATGAATCAATAACTCAATAAATCAATGAATCAATAAATCAATAAACCAATAAACCAATAAACCAATAAACCAATAAACCAATAAACTAATAAACTAATAAATCAATAAATCAATAAACAAATAAACCAATAAATCAATAAAC